>CM042244.1:54882718-54905218 GCA_023566225.1 Romanogobio albipinnatus
ACAACCAATCAGAGCAACGGAGCGACGCATAACGTTAGTTGTCAAATGTCAACAGAACTCAACTGCACTGTGTTGCCAAGTCCGCGGGTTGAAGCGACCCCAATTATGTGATATACAGACCCAGGAATGCGAAATTTAGCAGCCGTGCCAAAATAACACATATTTTACCCCCCAAATGCCATTTTTCCCAGAGAACGCCCCCACCCGGAAAGCTATTGGGCTTGTTTTTAGCTAGTTTTGAGTAGCAGTTGGGCGAGTTTTGCTGTAAAAACTTGGCAACCCTGTCTGCACGCAAGCTGGAATAAGTCACGTTAGAAGAAGAAGATGAGTGTAAACGATCTTTGCCGGTGTTGTAAAAAAAGAATTTAAGGATACACAGAGTACTTACCAACACCATCATCATTTCTGAGAGAAATAGTGAAGGTGAATGCATATACGAACAAGTTCTCCGTTTAGGATTAGAACAAATTCAACCCAAGCAGCTTTGATGACGTGGATGATTACGTTACTGTTTATCATCTGTCCATCATCGTCTAAAGCCCGCCCTGACAATTTCATTGGTCCGAACAGTTTCTGTTCGGGCATAATTACTTCTCTATGGATCAAGTCCAGACCGAACTGCCACGTGCAAAAAAAATTGTGGGCGGGGCTAAGTTCGTCTGGCATCCAGGCTAGTATACACTACTAGCCCTGTATGAATTGCTAGAATTATTTTATGGTGTGCTTCAGACTTATCCCTTAATAAAACATGAACAAATACATGGTGAACTACTGTATTTATTACAGTATTTTTACGATTTGACATGCATTTGACAATAATATTATTTATTTTTATAATTTTTTTTATTAAATCTAACACTGCAAACTGAAAAAGGTATTTTAGTTGTACAATACAACTGTATAAAAACAGTGCAACAAATAAATGTAGGAATATAAAAATATATATATTAATCAGAAAATAATCTCTTTACAACAAAAGTGAAACCAAGCAACCATCTAGGCATTATTATTATTAGTAGAGACGTATTATTATTACATAGAGACGTAGCTAAATCTGCTGTACAGCAGTAGCCTAATATATTCTGTCCATTTAAAGCAGCACTAGGTAACTTTTCAACCTTCATAATATATTTTCAAGACTCTTGTGATGATACATCGACGTACAATAGGTTGAATGACACGTCTGCCATAGCCTGACGGGGTCTGTATCGTTTTTAATCGTACTTTTAAACTTCGGGTTTCGGGTAGTAACCCGAGAAAAAAAAGAACTACAAAATTCGACTGCTTTACGGCATATACGTCACTTCCACCATCACCCCCACTTCCTTAAATTCGGACGTGCGAGCCCAACTATCCTTTGTTTGCCGGATGTTATAGTCATGGCCGAGGCAGCACAGAAAAAGAAGAAAGCAAAGGTTTTGTCGGAGGAATGCAAAAAGAGCAAACGAGAAAGTGATCGTATTAAAGGCTGGACGAGGATCAACATTGGGCCAGCGTTTGCTCGTTGGCGTGAGCTGAAGGAGGTCAATATATTATATTGACGATATATGGTTATTACCTACCACTCAAACATTGAATTGAAGTATCATATAGATTCTGTAAAACGGTAACCAATAGACTAGACTACTATAATGACGCTGGCTTGTAAACGTGAGCATCGCGATCATTTGGCGTTTGAAAAAAAAAATAAAACCCATGAAATTATATTCATATGACATGCTGAAACACATGCCACTGTACCTGGGATGAAGACATTTCACACGCGACGCGAGCAGAACACCTGCATGTGAACTCCTCCTGCAGTGTTCAGGGCTATCATAGTTGTCATGTCAACAAATGCACGTGCGATGCATGCGAAAATATGCGTGCGAAAGTATAAACAAGGCTTAACGCTATGGTTGATATGACGGGAGTCACACGCGTGACGCATGGAGACAGGACTTATTATTCGCCTTGGCCAATCACATTGACAGGACAAAAATAAACATAATGTAGCGACTGCAGGTTTTGGGAAAATAGCGCAGTAAAAGTACAGATACAGCGCTTAAAATGTACTCAAGTAAAAGGAAAAGTACACTGTTTTTAAACTACTTAATAAAGTACAATTCCTGAGAAAAACTACTCAATTACAGTAACGAGAGTATTTGTAATTCGTTACTTTACACCACTGGATATTAGTGTGTGCACCACTGAGTTTATTGAGACACAGACACACAGAAGTGCAGGACGAGTTACAGGCTGAATTTTAATATTCATGGTTCGGGGTTTGTTTAAATGTGAGCGTTATAGTGATGCTTACTACTTTAGCAAACACAACGACAGATTCATCCTGTCAGAGTCACGCTGCATTCAACCGCGTGTGTGTTGGCATTGTGAAAAGTGTGGGTGTCAGTGTTCTAGAAGCACAGTCCAACCCAAATGTCTCCTGAAATGCAATTCAAATATATTCATAACTTACATTAATGCAGGATGTTTTTTCATGAGCCATATTTCTGCTGTAATGCATGTTCATATGCTCATCCACCACCTGACATCCGCTCATTCTCTCGCTCTCTTGCTCTCTTTCTCTCTCTCTCCGAGAGCAGTCAGAACTGGTTTGAGGTCAGTTTGAGTACAGTTCACCATTTCTGGCTTTTATTGAAGCAGTGTGCCATTATCTGAGCTACACACACACACACACACACACACACACACACACACACACACACACACACACACACACACACAGAGACACACACAGACACACACACACACACGTGCGCTGTAGGGCCGTTTTATAACACTATCGATTAATGACGTGGCACAGATAACAGAATGCATTGTGGGTTTGAATGTTGACAGTGCTTTCCTCATCAAATTACAGAATAGACTGAGGTGTGTGTGTGTGTGTGTGTGTGGGGGCATGTTTTTGTGAAATATCAGGACACAAATGTGTATCATGACATGGGTATGACATAGGGATTACAAAAAGAGGGTGAAATATGAGGACGTTACCCATGTCCTCACTTTTCAAAATGCTTATAAATCATACAGAATGAGGTTTTTTTCACAGAAAGTAAACTGTACAGTCTTCTGTGATGGGTAAGGGCAGTGTGTGTGTTTGCGTGTGTGTGTGAGGGGTAGGTTTAGGGGCAGGGGTAGGGGCAGTGTAGGGGGATAGAAAATACGGTTTGTACGGTATAAAATCCATTACGCCTATGGAATGTCCCCACATTTCACAAAACCCCCCTGTGTGTGTGTGTGTGTGTGTGTGTGTGTGTGTGTGTGTGTGTGTGTGTGTGTGTGTGTGTGTGTGTGTGTGTGTGTGTGCGCGTGCGCGTGCGCGTGCGCGTGCGCGTGTGCGTGTGTGTGTGTGTGTGTGTGTGTGTGTGTGTGTATTTAATTAAATAAGTTATTTATTTATTTAGTATTTGTTTTGTTTTGTTTTTTGGATGGTACTTTTTACCCATAATGCATATTCTTTAGTTATACATATCCTAATTCCCAATTCTCATCCCAATTAATGCCCTGCATACTTCTATACACTACAGTATTGTCACATCCTAAAATGTTGGAGTGCAGAAATGTTATGTAAAATGTCCGTTCTTTGCATTCTTGGAATTGAGAAAAAGCCCTTTGCTGTGTTCCAAATCGCCCCCTATACCCTTATTCGCTATTGCCTACATTACTCCACTAATATAGTCCACTTGAAGGAGTGAATGAAAACGAGTGAGGGAATTCGGACACTGAGTGTGCAGCTCTCGTGTAAACTAGCATGTATAAAACACAATTATACAATTCAATAATCAATAAAAAAGGAATTTATACCTGTATATACGCTGTAGCCACATTGTAAAAGCGGTTTGGAAAAGCTGCGGGCGCCATTTTGTGGTCAGACGCGGGAATTCATTCGAAGCACGACTCTCACAGTGCATTATGGGTATTCTCTAGCTTTTGAGCGTACATCAGCTGTACACTCGTTATTGCAGTGAATTGTGGGATTGAATGAGTGCACTCGATAACGTCCACTATGGTTTCGGATACCACTACAAATGGCTGTCCCTTCAAATAGTGCCCTACACTCTAAAAAATGCTGGGTTAAAAATAACCCAAGTTGGGTTAAAAATGGACTAACCCAGCAATTGGGTTGTTTTAAGCAAACATTTAACCCAACCGCTGGGTTAGTCCATTTTCAACCCAACTTGGGTTATTTTTAACCCAGCATTTTTTAGAGTGTATTTAAGGGTATAGGGGGCGATTTCGGGCACAGCCCTTGTTTTGGATTGGTGCATAGATCATCTCTTCTTCTTCTTCTTCTTCTTCTTCTTCTTCTTCTTCTTCTTCTTCTTCTTCTTCTTCTTCTTCTTCTTCTTCTGCTCTTTTTCCTGTTGTGGCGGTTAGCACAGCGTTGACAGCGTTAACAGCGTTGCATTACTGTACGCCGCGCGCCCCCTTCTGGATTGGAGTGTGGATCGCTTGTGAGTGACTGTATTCGTCGTCTGACCGTACCGTGACCGTTCTGGACGAATGTACCGTTGCACCCCTATAAGTAGAAGTGCAACTATCATCACTGTACAGAATTGCAAAATCAATGAAACAGAAACCATTTCCACCAGGCCACTTAAACAGACTGCAATACCAACTCAACAGTGGAACAGAAACTACGAAACAACAAGAGAGTTTAATTGCGATCTGTTTAGCTGTTTGAGAGGTTCTAGATTCTCCAGTTTGCCGGCTGTAATTAGTTATTTCTCTTAAAATCATATCACAGCACCATCTGCTCTGGAGAGAGAAAGCGATGATGTAACACAACCATACATGCTGCTTTTAAATGAAATTATGTTGTACTAGATAATAAAATGATCATGTTCTTATAGCCACTATCAGTTTTATTCCTGGTGTGTGGACAGGATGTCAAAATATTTCAGGAACACGATCAGTGTTTGTCTCCTGTTCAGTGTCTTGAATGCAAAAGCACAGGAATAACAATCAGCAACAAGTGCAGGAACATCCTAATGCCCGAGCAGATTCGGTCGTCAAGGCAACAAGATCGATGTTTCCTCTGTAAACATCTCTCTGACATTCTCTCGCTCTGTCTCTCACTATATCTCAGAGCTCTGCACATTCCAGTTAGAACCAGAAAGGGTTTTGAGAACCGTTTAAAGTTCCACAAAGAACTTTATAATCTCTAGTTCTTTAAGGCCAATTCACTCTGTGCCGACAGACACTTGGTCAGGTTTTGTCGGATCAGTGTTTTAAACCTGCCTGGTAGTGTTGTAGTCAAGACCACCTAAACTGAGACCAAGTCGAGACCAAGACTTTGTGGTGTTGAGACCAAGACAAGACCAAGACCATACCAGCACTCCTTAAATTCCACTAAAAGATCCATATCTACTGTCTGAGAAATGACTTGTATTGAATAATTAAACACAATTAGAATAGTAAGACACTATAGCGCTGTTACCAATCAAATCACTACCAATAAAATTCATGGCACAGAAGTTGCATCTGAATTGGTACGATTACACCTGCATAAATAATGTTCAGATTAATTTAGCATTAAAACATTAACATTATTTAACCGTCACAGAATCCTTTATTCAACCGATTTGTTCAAAGCAACCGATTCATTTAATAACGAAACGTTGACGAATTAGCAAAGACAGAGTTTAAAATGTCATTTAATATTAACTTCTTGTTTATAGAACGTTTGTATAAATCAATATCATTTGCAATCACGCTTATATATTCATTAAAACAGCTCTCTTGCTATTGCGATATTGCTTAATTATATTCTATGTTATATAAAAAAAGAAATCTCAGAATTTTGTGGGCATTTATATTAATTTTGCACATTTTTGAGACAATGCTGCATTGATTTTGAACCCGGCAGCACAGTAACAAAATAAATCACATTACAAAGAAGTTATTGATTGCATTTTAAGCTGTAAGTTTTACATCAAATCACATTAATGATGTTAAATCAGACAATGCACCGGCAATTTAGTGATATCCTTGCAGTTGTGGTCTTGACTGGTTTTGAGATAAAATCCTGAGTCCTCTAAGTCCGAGACCAGGACAAGACCAAGAAGAAATGCAGTCGAGACCGAGACAAGACCAAGACCATAAAAAAATGGTGTTAAGACCGGTCTTGAGACCAAGACCGAGTACTACACCACTACTGCCTGTTTTCACCGATTGAACATGCTGAATCGGTGTTTGTCGGGTTGTGTAATGTCTGAGAAGTGACGTGTTATAGACCTTATTCAGAACGACGCCATGACGGGTATGCCAGCAAGGCTGTGAGGAATAGACTTACCGTGTTTTCAATGGCATCCGCTGTAAAAAGCTATACAGATCTCCTAGATCACTTATAATTTTCCACAGATCATATTGTCTGGTGTTTTTTGTCTACTTAAAGTTCTTGGAAATATATATTTTAGCAGTGTTTCGTCAACCGAACAATCCAAAAACACATGACAATATAGCTGCAAGCAGCCATTAACGCGGCCAAGCTCAACAGAAGCAAACAATGAAGATAGCAGCAGACCAACTGAGAAAATGAGTGAAGATATTTGAAGCAAAAACGTTAAAACACCACATTAAAACATTGAGTTGTATAGAGCCAATGTCATGTTTTGTTCTATTATAGCGCCACCAAGAGGCACAATCCTACAATTTTTTTATGTGTCATCGGAGTGAGACCATGAATTTGTGTGTCAATTTTGGTGAAAATATCTCATTTCATTTTGGAGTTATAGACATTTATATGAAAGAGCATGTAAAAAATGACTGACACCTGACTTTGATTGGATTTTACTACCCCTTACTATCAATATTTTGACATTTGGGCATTAGCATTTTGCTATCGACCTATGTTTCCGATTTTCTGGCGCTGGTTTCGTCTCGATCGGACTAGTGGTTTCAACGATATCAGCTAACGTTTTTTAAGCGCTAAATTACTGCGCTGCCAAACCATACGCCGAAACCTGGCAAGTCTGGTATTGTTGGACTCGGCAAGGATTTAGGAGACTAAAAAAGTTAGTTATAAGTTATAACCAAAGTTATAAGTGTTTGAAAAAGAAAAATTCTCCACTAGGTGGTGCTGTTTCGAAACTTCTCAGGCTACTTCAGGGCATGGTGCTGATGACCCATACCGAGTTTCGTAACAATCCGTTCGTGTGTTCATAAAATACAGCCTTTTAGCACATAATTCAAAATGGCCGACAGTCAAAATGGCCGATATGTTAAAATTGGACTGAATCTAACGAGATCCCGTTTATGATTTTTGGACAAACAGTTCACAAGTTATAAGCAAAAATATCGGGTGCAATCGAATCGGCTTGAGCCAAGGAATCAGAGGAAAAAAAGCCCTTTTTTTTTGTTTCTAGCCCTTATGGTTCAAAAGTTATTAGCATAAACATGAGTGCAACTTTGGACAGGTGGTGGCGCTAGATGGATTGAGTTAGAGACTCCAAATTTACTATGTTGACACTTCAGACTGTCCTCTATGAGTGTGCCACATTTCATAACTTTCCCGCAAATGGTTCTATGGGCTGCCATAGACTCAAGAGCGAAAGAAGAAGAAGAAGAAGAAGAAGAATACGAACGCTAACGGTTTCAATAGGTGCCTTCGCACCTTCAGTGCTTGGCCCCTAATAATAGTACAACCCACTGAAGAGATGAATGTCTATCCCTCATTCCTGTTAAAAATCAAAGATGGCGCTGATGTGAATAAGGTCTGTAATCTGGTCTGTTGGCGCAGTGTGAATTGGCCTTTAGAGAGCCATCCATGTTTCTGTAAGGGATAATGTACATCCACATTATCCCGCTTATTACATGGCTACTTGCCTCATAATTAGACATGAAATATTGATCGAAATATTCTATTAGCTCTTTAAACGCAAAGCCTCCACAAAGAAAGCAGTTGCTAGCAAGTGGCAAGTTCAAACTAGACGGACATTTAAGGGATCCGGTACAGTACAGTTTTACACAGCATTTCGCCACATGAATAAATATGAGCATAAGAGAGTTTAGCTGGGTTTCAATCCAAACGTGAAGTGAATCTTTTCGAAGTTCGCAAAAAAGGTGCGTTTCCATCAAGTTGTTCGAGCGTTTACTGAACAAATTGTGTCTGTCCTTAAATTAATTCAATTATAACTAAAAGTTTCTTAAAGATAATGCTGTAAACTATATAGAGAGCCCTTACTTGTACATTACTATAATATTAAAGGCTAACAACAGAGCTTAAACTATTAGCCTAAATTCAGTTGCTATTTATTTTTTCGATATAATTTTCGGAATTATGAATATATAGGCTAATACAGTGCATATATTAGTGAAAGAGTTTGTTTCTGTGGAGAACTAACAGCTGTGGACACTGAATGACTGCCTGAGGTAAATACTTGTCCGCGGTTGAAACACTGATTGAACGATTACACAACATATGATACGTTTCAGTAAGTTGTGATGTATCCTCAACATACCTTCAGATGTTAATTCGTGTTTATTCTTTGACTGAAGAGATGATCACGTTCACACGTGCACTGCACTGACGAGTCACGTCACATTAAACAGTGTCAAAATGGCATTTATCGTTTGAATTATATGATAAAATGGACAGAATACTTAATATGTTCATGTGGGAACTCGTATTGTTTTGCGCGTAAAACAAGCTGACTGTTAACTGTTAAAGATTTCATCCGGAAACCGTTTGGTACACACGTCTACTGTACCGGAAGTCCTGTACTGAAACGGTTCAGTACGAATACGTGTACCGTTACACCCCTATTATGCACAGAAGAAGAAATGCAGAGTTTCTGATGAAGGCACTAGCGGAAACAGCCGATTAGTAACGTGGGTTTAATGTTCGCTAAGTCAGAACTTATTCGGCAAAATTAAATTAACTGGCAAAAAGAACTAGCCTGACGTCGTCATACTCAATTCTAGTCAGAATTTGAGTCTGATCTGCTCCGTTGGGCTGTGATTATGGGGCGTGTTTCAACCGAACCAGGAAAGACCTCAATTGGATAGACCTACAACCAATCAGAGCAACGGAGCGACGCATAACGTTAGTTGTCAAATGTCAACAGAACTCAACTGCACTGTGTTGCCAAGTCCGCGGGTTGAAGCGACCCCAATTATGTGATATACAGACCCAGGAATGCGAAATTTAGCAGCCGTGCCAAAATAACACATATTTTACCCCCAAAATGCCATTTTTCCCGGAGATACGGATGTTTTCTGTGATACGTCTAACAGTCTAAACAAATACAGGAGTATTCTAGACAAAGACAGTGTGTCTTATACAGTGCATACTGTTCACACACACACACACACACACACACACACACACACACACACACACACACACACACACACACACACACACACACTTTCATGCATAGTCTTGTTGTTGCCCTTTACACAAACACTTATTTTCACCTGCTGTGTCTCCCTTCACACACACACACACACACACACACACACACACACACACACACACACACACACACACACACACACACACACACACACACACACACACACACACACACACATGTTTCTCTCCATGATAAGCCAGTAATGGATCTCTGATAGCAGCACTGGACTGTAATTGGATGGTTTTTCAGCAGTTGTCATCTGTCTCTCTCTCACCGCAGACAGTGGTTAGTGCCGTTATCTTGGCGGGGTTTCCTGAAAGTGAAGTAGGGTTGTTATATATATATTTATATATTTTAAGATCAGATCACAGCCGCTGTTCTCAATCTCAGCGCTGAATTGACAAGGATCTCCAGGGATTACAAACACAGAGATGTCGAACTACCAAGCTCTTATTCTGGCATGATCTCTTCATACTGATACTGTGATAGTCAGGTGTTTTTAACACCTCGCAAGGCTATATTTTATATATTCTACTACAAAATACAGAATATTAAATATTTTGTCTTTGGAGGAATATGGTGACTGGTTTGCATGTTCTTGTTTAACGTGTTTTGGAGTGAAGCATTTATTTCATATTGTGATTTACCCCCCTCTTTCAATTATTTTACTCCAGTGAATTTTTTTGAAGGAAAGATCAAAAGGATAAACAAGTGCAGATTTATTTATACAGCCATTTTTGATCATATTTACCAGGGGTGCCAATAATTCTGACCACAACTATATATACAGTGTATACCTCTATACTTCTAGAAGTGCATTTGTGAGGTCAGGCACTGATGTTGGACGAGAAGGCCTGGCTCGCAGTCTCCCATCTAATTCATCCCAAAGGTGTTCTATCGGGTTGAGGTCAAGACTCTGTGCAAGCCAATCAAACTCTGTGCACACCAAACTTGCTCATCCATGTCTTCATTGGTACCATGACTGGTGCGCAGTCATGTTGGAACAGGAAGGGGCCGTCCCAAAACTGTTCCCACAACGTTGGGAGCATGAAATTGTCCAAAATGTCTTGGTATGCTGAAGCAATAAGAGTTCCTTTCACTGGAACTAAGGGGCCAAGCCCAACCCCTGAAAAACAACCCACACCATAACCCCCCTCCACCAAACTTTACACTTAGCACAATGCAGTCAGGCAAGTCCCGTTCTCCTGGCAAACGCCAAAAAGACTCGTCCATGGGATTGCCAGACAGAGAAGCGTGATTGGTCACTCTAGAGTCCAGTGCTGGCGTGCTTTACCCCACTGCATCCCACGCTTTGCACTGCACTTGGTGATGTAAGGCTTGGATGAGCTGCTCGGCCGTGGAAACCCATTCCATGAAGCTCTACACACTGTTCTTGAGCTCATCTGAAGGCCACATGAAGTTTGGAGGTCTGGAGCTATTGACTCTGCAGAAAGTTGGTGACTTCTGCACACTGTGACCCTCAGCATGCGCTGACCCCGCTCTGTGATTTTACGTGGCCTAACACTTCATGGAGTTGCTGTTGTTCCCAATTGCTTCCACTTTGTTATAATAGCACTAACAGTTGAGCGTGGAATATTTAGCAGTGAGGAAATTTCACGAATGGACTTATTGCACAGGTGGCAACCGATCACGGTACCACGCTTGAGTTCACTGAGCTCCTGAGAGCGGCCCATTCTTTCACAAATGTTTGTAGAAGTGTCTGCATTCCTATAGTGCTTGATTTTATACACTTTATACTACTTATTAATTATAGAACTGGTAATTTTTTGTTTGTAATAGTTCATGTAATTTTGCAATACAGAAGTGTTTGCAATTAACTAAGATGAATGTTATTTATGTATTCACTTCACTTCATCTAAACACACAGTGGTTCCTTTGAACAAGCATCTCTAATAATTGTAGAGAGGGAATTTAACCCAGTTTATTCTGTTGTGTGTGTGTGTGTGTTTGTTTGAATTCTGTTGCACACTGTGTCATCAGCATATAACACGCTGACAGACTCGTTTATTTCAGTCCAGGGAAGAGCTGACGGCTGATAACGATGGTAATTTATGACAACTGTGTGAAAGCAAATGAATCGCAGATGTCCGTCAAAATCTTGCCGCTTTTTTATCCCAGACTAATGAAACGTCTGCAGTTCCTCGCCGGAGCATAAAGGATGGCCATTTCTTTGTTTGCCTGTTTATTTGTGTATAAATCTTGACTTTGCAGATGACCGACAGGCAACAGACAGCTTTTGCTTTTCTCTCTTGTCTCTGAGAAAAACATTTAGTAATGATTCAAGAATGAATGGTTAAAGGAATAAATCAGGCAAAAAAATGAAAATTGTATAATTTACTCAATCTGACTTACTTTCTTTACTGGAACACACTAGCAAAATATCAAAATAAAGACAGTGTAGTGTGTGCGGGGCTAAATCATGTGATCGAGTCGACACAGAGCAGAAAACGTATTGGACCCATTTGAATTAAGCACAGATTGATATTTTAAAGCGAGATTAGGAGGAGAAATGGTTAGAAATTAGGAGGAAACTACGGCTTTACCAAGCACAACGGCTCTGGATGAGCTGTGATATAAACTAAACACTTTTGGCTTTTTTAAAAAGGGGAGGGGCTGTTCGATATGTCCCGCCCTCTCTTCCTGTTCCAGTGGAAATTACGTCAACACATTGAATAACGCTGCGTGTTTCAAGGCACTTCAGTGGGGCTTTAAATTAGTCTCAATTGTTGTTGGTCCGCATTTAAATATGTTACAATGACATCAACTGGAACTAAGGGGCCAAGCCCAACCCCTGAAAAACAACCCACACCATAATCCCCCCTCCACCAAACTTTACACTTGGCACAATGCAGTCAGGCAAGTCTCGTTCTCCTGGCAAACGCCAAACAGACTCGTCCATGGGATTGCCAGACAGAGAAGCGTGATTGGTCACTCTTGAGTCCAGTGCCGGCGTGCTTTACCCCACTGCATCTCACGCTTTGCATTGCACTTGGTGATTGTAAGGCTTGGATGAGCTTAAATTAGTCTCAATTGTTGTTGGTCCGCATTTAAATATGTTACAATGACATCAAATGTAGAATAATGCATGCAAACCATTCAGAACACCATTTAGCAACTACATAGCAATGCCTTGGCAGCCACCCTCAACCCCGAGTTATGCCCCGCTCACATTTTCTCTTTATTTTTGTAACTTTAAGAGAATCTGTGGGTGACTTTTCCATTTCCTGTTTGGATGAGGTCCCTTCAGGGTCGTCACAGTGGATTCAGTTCTGTCAGTTTACCCGATTGACAGGTGCATTTCAAATGCTTCACTGATTCCATTAGATCATTGATTGGCAGCTAAACACTCCACACACGTACACACTGTTGATAAGGTTATGGCGCGATCATGCCGAGACTGTCAATCATGCGCCTGGCAGAGGTTAAAGGTCAGTATTGCTAACTGGCCACACACACGCAGAGAATGCGACGTGTATTCTGATAGCATGCATACTCATACTTGATGATCTCCAGACATGGTGGGCACCAGTGACAAGCCATTATTCATTTTGCATAATTACATCCTTAACACCAATCATCGATGTCTCGCCATGGAAACGTGCCTCGCCATGCAAACGTGCCTCGGAGGAATATTCCAGTCTGGAATACGCACAGACTCAAGGGAGAGATGCTCACTAAAGACGGAGAGAGACACAGAGATGATCAATATCAGCGTAGGTCAGTTTCCTCATTTAGCTCAGTTCTACGATCTATAAATGCATCTGTAGATGGTGCATCAGAGATGGTGGTCCAGTGGGTTAAACCATGGAACTGATACGCAGAAGGTTGTTGGTTCGATCCCAGCGGTCACCACCAGTGTGTCCTTGAGCAAGGCACTTTACTCCACGTTGCTCCAGGGGGATTGTCCCTGTAATAAGGGCACTGTAAGTCGCTTTGGATAAAAACGTCTGCCAAATGCATAAATGCAAATAAACGTAGATGCTGATATGAAGTTTGTGGGGCTAAAATGTACTTTTTGCTCACTGATATTGAGGAATTGTACCGGCCCTAGATTGTTTTACATGACACTAAAACTATTTTGCATACATTTTTCCCCTTTAAAAAAAAATATATATCTATTAAGGTGTTGCTCAGTTTGAAACAGCGGCTTTCACAAATAGCCTTTGTGCTTTTGGTTTCTCTTTCCATTGTCATTTAAGTTTCCTGCAACACTTTAGTTTTGGGTCCAATTCTCACTATTAACTAGTGTCTTATTATCATGCATATTACTTGGATGTTGTCTGTTTATTAGTACTTATAAAGCACATATTAATGCCTCATTCTGCATGACCATATTCTACATCCTACCAATACCTAAACTTAACAACTATGGATTGTTGTAACTATTACTAACTATTAATAAGCAGTAAATTAGGAGTTTATTGAGGCGAAATGAATAGTTTACCCCAGAAATGAAAAGTATCCCATAATTGACTCATCCTCAAGCCATCCTAGGTGTTTATGACTTTCTTCTTTCAGCCAAAAGAATATAAAAAAAATATCCTGGCTCTTCCAAGCTTTGTAATGGCAGTGAATGGCACCATAGATTTTAAAGCTCAAAAAAGCGCATCCATCCATCATAAAAGTAATCCATACAGCTCCAGGGGGTTAATGAAGGCCTTCTGAAGCGAAGCCATGTGTTTTTGTAAGAAACATTTCCATATTTAAGACTTTATGTAATGGAGGCCAGCTAGTAGTCACTGTGCGAGTGAACCTCACTCCTCTGATCTCAAGAGATGCTCTAGCGACTGATGCTAGAGTGTCTGACTCTAATGCCGGCGGACCGGGGTTTGAGTCCCGCTTGGAGCAGGTGGTTCGAACAGGATGGGTTACATTGGTGCCGTGACCCAGATGGGAGTGAAGTTTAGGGGGGTGAGTGTAACGGAGGCCAGCTAGTAGTTTCTGTGCGAGTAAACCTCACTCCTCTGATCTCAAGAGATACTCTAGCAATTGATGCTAGAGGTTGCAGCCTTTAGCCTCCTTGTTAGAGCGTCCGACTCTCATGCCGGCGGACCCGGGTTCGAGTCCCACTTGGAGCGGGGCGGTTCGAACAGGCGGGGTGACATTTATAAACTATAATCACTGCCTTCCAGCAACAGCCGTACGCAAGTTAATGAAAGAGAGTTGAGATCCGGCAGAAGGGTGACCTCTGACCCAGTGTATGACGCAACTCCTCTTCTGTTATATTGAAATCCTCCTACATTTTTGTTTAAAACTTCTCATTTTATTCAACTTCTAATTTGTGACTGGCATTTTGTATTGCTCTATCCATCTGCTACGTCATAGGTCACCCTTTCGCGGAACCCGACTCTCTCGTGAACACGTGTACGACTGTTGCCGGAAGCCAGTGATTATAGTTTATAAAGTCAAAAATATGGATATTTTTCTTACAAAAACGCATGGCTTTGCTTCGGAAGGCCTTTTTTAACCCCCTGGAGCCGTGGATGGATACGCATAATGGATGGATGCGCTTTTTTGGGCTTCAAAATCTCAGGCTTCATTCACTGCCATTATAAAGCTTTGAAGAGCCAGGATATTTAACTCCAAATGTGTTTGGCTGAAAGAAGAAAGTCATATACACCTAGGATGGCTTGAGAGTGAGTCATTATGGGATATTCTTTTATTTTTGGGTGAACTAACCCTTTAAGTCACAGTTTCAACTAAGCTTTAAACCGAACATGCAAAATAGTAAGAGCACCGCGTCCAATTACTCTGATTGGCTAGCACCTGAGGGCTGATTTTAGACTAGTATTTGTTGTATAATAAACAATTGTAATTTATCAGGGCATTTAAAACATTTGAATAATATCAATCACAAGTAAGGATATGTTATGGTTAGAATGCATTATTTTTGCAATTCATAGTTGCAGGCAAACTGGTCAGTTTACCAAAGACACTTTTTACATGAATTTGGTTCTTGGCAAGTGTTCGGCTCCTGTGGGAAGGGTATGAAGGAAGGCTGAATCCAGCTTAGGGTTGCCAAGGAAACCCAGTGTGAAACAACAGGCAACAGTGCAGTTTCCTTCATCCAGAACATCATATTTTTGATTGTTTGTTTCGCTTGGTTTCTTAAATTCTGTGCAGGGTTATTATAGTACTAAAACAAAAACTAAAACCATAAAAAAATTGTTTTACTTGAAATAAAATGAACGCTAACTGATATACTGACGCTAACTGATAACTGCTATACTTATATTAAATGACACTGATTCTGTGTGAAATCCTGTATGAGCTGACGTTTGATTTTCTGCCATGATGGGGACTTTCCATTGACTTGATTTTGTATTGATTTCATACTGAGCTAATGATCATTTCTATCCCCTAACACTAAAACTAACCTTCGCACAAACCTTTCTGCATTTATAGATTTTCATTATTTACTGTATGTGCATTAAGCCATTTTCATCATTTTCGACCCTTGTAGCTTACCACAGTGTAGTTGATTACAGGTTTTACTATCCTACAGGGACATTTGGCCCCCACAGTGTAGGCAAAACCTGACCCACAGATGTACAGGACAAATCGGACTCCTCCACCTTCCCTGCTGTGCTGAATTCAGGGCACACGCCTCGTTTTGCTGTTGTAAAATGGGATGAATGTGTGAGCTTTGTGTGTGTGTGTGTGTGTGTGTGTGTCTGAGTGTGTGTGTGTGTCCTGGTAAACCCTATTTTATGAGGAGAAAATGTGGGACATTTTTTGGTCCCCATGAGGAAAACCGCTTATGAATCAGACTAACTGTTTTTTTGAAAATGTAAAAATGCAGAAAGTTTTGTGTGATGGGTAGGATTATCGTTAGGGGATAGAAAATACATCTTGTACAGTATAAAATCCATTATGCCTATGGAGAGTCCCCACAAAGATACAGAAACCGTGTGTGTGTGTGTGTGTGTGTGTGTGTGTGCGTGCGTGCGTGCGTGCGTGCGTGCGTGCGTGCGTGCGTGCGTGCGTGCGTGTGTGTGTGTCAGCATGCTGGAAGAACTCATTGCCGGTTACACACATGTGCAGGTTTATCAGTATGAACAGGAACACAAACAGCTGTTTTCTTACTTACATTTTGAACATTGACGCAAAAGTGTTTGCGCTCTGAAATACTGGATTCTGATTGGTCAATTGCAGCATTATAGGCAATGCAAGGCAAGTTTATTTATATATCACATTTCATACACAATGATAATTAAAAATGCTTTACATAGAAAATTTGTTAAAATAGCCGACTAGGACAGTTGTTGTCACACACAGTATTTTACACATAATTTACACATATATTCCATATATCCAAATAATCATTTGACTATAGGACAGTTATAGTCACATATTTTACACATATTTTACACTTATATTCTCACAAATAATCAGTCGACTATAGGACAGTTATAGTCACATTATAATGATTATAAACTGTCCTAGTCAACTGATTTCCTGCATAGCTGCACTAGTGGCATGTCTTTTGTTTGCATTGTGGCTTTCTCACATTGAAAAAAATATTAATAATAAATAAATATATATATATATATATATATATATATATATATATATATATATATATATATATATATACACTCACCTAAAGGATTATTAGGAACACTTGTTCAATTTCTCATTAATGCAACTATCTAATCAACCAATCACATGGCAGTTGCTTCAATGCATTTAGGGGTGTGGTCCTGGTCAAGACAATCTCCTGAACTCCAAACTGAATGTCAGAATGGGAAAGAAAGGTGATTTAAGCAATTTTGAGCGTGGCATGGTTGTTGGTGCCAGACGGGCCGGTCTGAGTATTTCACAATCTGCTCAGTTACTGGGATTTTCATGCACAACCATTTCTAGGGTTTACAAAGAATGGTGTGATAAGGGAAAAACATCCAGTATGCTGCAGTCCTGTGGGTGAAAATGCCTTGTTGATGCTAGAGGTCAGAGGAGGATGGGCCGACTGATTCAAGCTGATAGAAGAGCAACTTTGACTGAAATAACCACTCGTTACAACCGAGGTATGCAGCAAAGCATTTGTGAAGCCACAACACGCACAACCTTGAGGCGGATGGGCTACAACAGCAGAAGACCCCACCGGGTACCACTCATCTCCACTACAAATAGGAAAAAGAGGCTACAATTTGCACAAGCTCACCAAAATTGGACAGTTGAAGACTGGAAAAATGTTGCCTGGTCTGATGAGTCTCGATTTCTGTTGAGACATTGAGATGGTAGAGTCAGAATTTGCCGTAAACAAAATGAGAACATGGATCCATCATGCCCTGTTACCACTGTGCAGGCTGGTGGTGGTGGTGTAATGGTGTGGGGGATGTTTTCTTGGCACACTTTAGGCCCCTTAGTGCCAATTGGGCATTGTTTAAATGCCACGGCCTACCTGAGCATTGTTTCTGACCATGTCCATCCCTTTATGACCACCATGTACCCATCCTCTGATGGCTACTTCCAGCAGGATAATGCACCATGTCACAAAGCTGGAATCATTTCAAATTGGTTTCTTGAACATGACAATGAGTTCACTGTACTAAAATGGCCCCCACAGTCACCAGATCTCAACCCAATAGAGCATCTTTGGGATGTGGTGGAACGGGAGCTTCGTGCCCTGGATGTGCATCCCACAAATCTCCATCAACTGCAAGATGCTATCCTATCAATATGGGCCAACATTTCTAAAGAATGCTTTCAGCACCTTGTTGAATCAATGCCACGTAGAATTAAGGCAGTTCTGAAGGCGAAAGGGAGTCAAACACAGTATAAGTATGGTGTTCCTAATAATCCTTTAGGTGAGTATATATATATGTATATATATATATATATATATATATATATATATATATATAGGGGAATTAACTATATTATTTGATGGAAGAATAGATTATTGTGGTGATGGTTATCATTAATAAATCTGGTTATTTATTGAGCATTGATGTCTTTTTATCATATTGCTGTTGCAGTCAGCAAATGCTAAACCACAAATGACAGTGGTTGTACTACGGTTATGGAGTGTATTGTGTGTCAAACAACACCTCTTTTACCATGGTCAAATTTGTAACACTCAGCCTTATCGAGTATTAATGCTGCACAAAATGTAAACATCTTTTATGAGACAGAATCATTCATTGTGTGTGTGTGTGTGTGTGTGTGTGTTTGGGATGCCCGTGTGACGTTCCTCTCGGTTTCTCTCATTTCCTCCTTGTGTCTGTACTCAAACATTGATGCTGTTTGCTTTCAGCCGCGGCCTCATTTGCCCGAATAAAAATTTATGATGACATTTTCTACATTCCATAAAGTATTCATAAATGTCATTACTAATATCTCTCATAGATCATTTAAATTGATCTGTGTGTCCGGTGTGGCACAGCGGGAGCCATGTGGATGAACCCTCCCGTCTCTCTCTGTCTCTCTCTCACTCTGGGATATTTCTACTGCTTTTATGCTATAGGATGAGTGTGTGTGGCACATTCTGCACGCAAACCGAGTGTTTAAACTGACAGTTCAGTGGTTGTTAGCTTTGGCAAAGAAAACCATTTTGGGCCACATAGTGTTTCTATAGAGTTGTTATATTGTTCTTTGTAGGTTAAAGAAGACCTACTATGCTTTTTTACAGTTCAGATTTCTTAAGTGTGAAATGTAGTAACGATAGCACAGAGCGGATCATGTGATCGAGTCGTTCGAGAGACACGATAGCACAGAGCAGATCATGTGATCAAGTCGGCCCAGAGACACGATAGCACAGAGCGGATCATGTGATCGAGTCGGTCCAGAGACACGATAGCACAGAGCGGATCATGTGATCGAGTCGGTCCAGAGACACGATAGCACAGAGCGGATCATGTGATCGAGTCGGTCCAGAGACACGATAGCACAGAGCGGATCATGTGATCGAGTCGGCCCAGAGACACGATAGCACAGAGAGGATCATGTGATCGAGTCGGTCCAGAGACACGATAGCACAGAGCGGATCATGTGATCGAGTCGGTCCAGAGACACGATAGCACAGAGCGGATCATGTGATCGAGTCGGTCCAGAGACACGATAGCACAGAGCGGATCATGTGATCGAGTCGGCCCAGAGACACGATAGCACAGAGAGGATCATGTGATCGAGTCGGTCCAGAGACACGATAGCACAGAGCTGATCATGTGATCGAGTCGGCCCAGAGACACGATAGCACAGAGCGGATCATGTGATCGAGTCGGCCCAGAGACACGATAGCACAGAGAGGATCATGTGATCGAGTCGGTCCAGAGACACGATAGCACAGAGCGGATCATGTGATCGAGTCGGCCCAGAGACACGATAGCACAGAGAGGATCATGTGATCGAGTCGGTCCAGAGACACGATAGCACAGAGCGGATCATGTGATCGAGTCGGTCCAGAGACACGATAGCACAGAGAGGATCATGTGATCGAGTCGGTCCAGAGACACGATAGCACAGAGAGGATCATGTGATCGAGTCGGTCCAGAGACACGATAGCACAGAGCGGATCATGTGATCGAGTCGGTGCAGAGACACGATAGCACAGAGCGGATCATGTGATCGAGTCGGTCCAGAGACACGATAGCACAGAGCAGATCATGTGATCGAGTCGGTCCAGAGACACGATAGCACAGAGCGGATCATGTGATCGAGTCGGTGCAGAGACACGATAGCACAGAGCGGATCATGTGATCGAGTCGGTCCAGAGACACGATAGCACAGAGCGGATCATGTGATCGAGTCGGTCCAGAGACACGATAGCACAGAGCTGATCATGTGATCGAGTCGGTCCAAAGACACAATAGCACAGAGCAGATCATGTGATCGAGTCGGTGCAGAGACACGATAGCACAGAGCGGATCATGTGATCGAGTCGGTCCAGAGACACGATAGCACAGAGCGGATCATGTGATCGAGTCGGTCCAGAGACACGATAGCACAGAGCTGATCATGTGATCGAGTCGATCCAGAGACACGATAGCACAGAGCGGATCATGTGATCGAGTCGGTGCAGAGACACGATAGCACAGAGCAGATCATGTGATCGAGTCGGTCCAGAGACACGATAGCACAGAGCAGATCATGTGATCGAGTCGGTCCAGAGACACGATAGCACAGAGCAGATCATGTGATCGAGTCGGTCCAGAGACACGATAGCACAGAGCAGATCATGTGATCGAGTCGGTCCAGAGACACGATAGCACAGAGCGGATCATGTGATTGAGTCGGTCCAAAGACACGATAGCACAGAGCAGATCATGTGATCGAGTCGGTCCAAAGACACGATAGCACAGAGCGGATCATGTGATCGAGTCGGTCCAAAGACACGATAGCACAGAGCAGATCATGTGATCGAGTCGGTGCAGAGACACGACAGCACAGAGCGGATCATGTGATCGAGTCGGTGCAGAGACACGATAGCACAGAGCAGATCATGTGATCGAGTCGGTGCAGAGACACGATAGCACAGAGCAGATCATGTGATCGAGTCGGTGCAGAGACACAATAGCACAGAGCAGATCATGTGATCGAGTCGGTGCAGAGACACGATAGCACAGAGCAGATCATGTGATCGAGTCGGTGCAGAGACACAATAGCACAGAGCAGATCATGTGATCGAGTCGGTGCAGAGACACGATAGCACAGAGCTGATCATGTGATCGAGTCGGTCGAGAGACACGATAACACAGAGCAGATCATGTGATCGAGTCGGTCCAAAGACACGATAGCACAGAGCGGATCATGTGATCGAGTCGGTCCAAAGACACGATAGCACAGAGCGGATCATGTGATCGAGTCGGTCCAAAGACACGATAGCACAGAGCAGATCATGTGATCGAGTCGACGCAGACCAGAAAACGTATCAGACCAGTTTGAATTCTGCACAGAATGCTGTGTTTTAAAGAGATATGAAGGAGATTAAGAGGAGAAATTGTTAGAGATTAGGAGGAAACTGTGGCTATATCGAGCTCAATGGCTCTGGCCGAACTGTGATATAAACTACACGCTATTGGCTATTTTAAAAAAGAGGAGGGGCTGTTCAATACGTCCCGCCCTGTCTTCCTGTTTCAGTGAAAATTGTCAACACATTGAATAATGCCACTTCTGTGGGCCTTCAAACATTTTTTAAATCTAAATAACTTTTTCCACTATAAAGAGTCTTTTGTGGAATATGACAAGGTTCCATGGATGTTAAAGATTCTTGTACCATATTTGGCAAAAAAAGAACCTTTATTTTTAAGAATGTAAAGAATGAAAAGTGGTTCCTTTGACATCAGGCCTTTATTAGACGAACAATAGATGATGCGAGTGAAACTCCTCGGGGGCCAGAAGTCGAACGTATTCTCGTATTCTTTCTGTCTCGGTCTCTCATTAGTGCCGTGGAGAGATATGACACAGGGACGAAGGCTGATGCAATTACAGTGAAACTGATTGAAGGAGAGGTCAAATTATCACAGCAATGATTGTCCTTTGTCTGAAAGGGGAGCGTGACATTCTGCAGTGATTAACGTGTCAAAGAGAAAAGAAGCGCGGGAGAAAGACATGTGAAGAGGGGTTTGCTCTGTTCTATAGCTCCTGATTATAATGTCACGCCTCATCCACTGTCACGCCTGCCATTTTATTTGAGCCTGCGACTCGGTGATCATGTGGAAAACAATCAGATCCAATCAGAACCAATCAGGGTTCACTTCAACACGGCCTCTGCCCCATTATGCTGAAATAGGCCTGTGAGTGTGTGTGCGCATGCGTGTTTGTGTGTGTGTGTCTGTGTGTGAGAGAGTGTATGCATGTGTTTGTGTGTGTGTGCGCATGTGTGTGTGTGTGTGTGTGAGATCGAGTGAGTGTGTGTGAGAGAGTGTATGTGTGTGTGTGCGCATGCGTATGTGTGTGTGTGTGTATGTGTGTGTGTGTGTGTTTGTGAGATCGAGTGAGTGTGTGTGAGAGAGTGTATGTGTGTGTGTGCGCATGCGTATGTGTGTGTGTGTGTATGTGTGTGTGTGTGTGTTTGTGAGTGAGTGAGTGAGTGAGTGAGTGAGACAGTCAGTGTGAGTGAGTGAGTGTGTGTGTGTGTGTGTGTGTGTGTGAGTGAGTGAGTGAGTGAGTGTGT
>CM042244.1:54910218-54960218 GCA_023566225.1 Romanogobio albipinnatus
CATCATCCATAAATAGAAGAAGTTTGGAACCACCAGGACTCTTCCTAGCACTGGCCGCCCGGCCAAACTGAGCGATCGCTGGACAGGGGCCTTAGTCAGGGAGGTGACCAAGAACCAGATGGTCACTCTGACAGAGCTCCAGCGTTTCTCTGTGGAGAGAGGAGAACCTTCCAGAAGAACAGCCATCTCTGCAGTGCTCCACCAATCAGGCCAGTATGGTAGTGGCCAGACGGCACATGACAGCCTGCCTGGAGTCTGCCAAAAGGCACCTGAAGGACTCTCAGACCACTAGAAACAAAATTCTCTGGTCTGATGAAACAAAGATTGAACTCTTTGGCCTGAATGGCAAGCGTCATGTCTGGAGGAAACCAGGCACCGCTCATCACCTGGCCAATACCATCCCTACAGTGAAGCATGGTGGTGGCAGCATCATGCTGTGGGGAAGTTTTTCAGCGGCAGGATTGAGGGAAAGATGAATGCGGCAATGTACAGAGACATCCTTGATGAAATCCTGCTCTTTAAGATAGTCAAGATAACAAAGGAGTGGCTACGGGACAACTCTGTGAGCCCAGACTTGAACCCGATCGAACATCTCTGGAGAGATCTGAAAATGGCTGTGCACCGACACTCCCCATCCAACCTGATGGACCTCGAGAGGTCGTGCAAAGAAGAATGGGAGAAACTGCCCGAAAATAGGTGTGCCAAGCTTGTAGCATCATACTCAAAAAGATTTGAGGCTGTAATTGGTGCCAAAGGTGCTTCAACAAAGTACATTCTAAAAGATGCTGGGTTAAAAATAACCCAAGTTGGGTTGAAAATGGACTAACTCAGCAATTGGGTTGTTCAGTGAATGGGTTGTTTTAACCAGTTGGGTTTAAGTTTGCTTAAAACAACCCAATCGCTGGGTTAGTCCATTTTCAACCCAACTTGGGTTATTTTTAACCCAGCATTTTTTAGAGTGTATTGAGGAAAGGCTGTTAATACTTAAGTACATGTGATTTTTTTTTTATATACATTTGCAAAGATTTCAAACAAACGTCTTTCACATTGCCATTATGGGGTATTGTTTGTAGAATTGAGGAAAAAATTATGAATTTAATCCATTTTGCAATAAGGCTGTACCATAACAAAATGTGGATAAAGTGAAGCGCTATGAATACTTTCCAGATGCACTGTATACTTATATAATTTATATTATATATATAAATATTAAAATTATAAATATGTATGCATGTGTATTTATATATACATAATAATTATACACAGTACACACACATATATTATGTAAACACAAACTTTAAACTTTTTTGGGATGTGATTAATTGCGATTAATCGTTTGACAGCCCTATTTACTTTATTATTATACTTTTATTTAGCAAGGACACATTAAATTGATAAAAAGTGACATTTATAAAATATCTATTTCAAATTAATGCTGTTCTTTTGAACTTTCTAAGGAACCTGAAAAAATGTTTTCAACATTGATTATAATCATAAATGTTTCTTGAGCAGCAAATCATCATATCAGAATGATTTCTGAAGGATCATGTGACACTGAAGACTAAAATTCAGCTTTGATCACAGGAACAAATTACAATTGAACATGCATTCAAATAGAAAGTGGTTATTTTAAATTGTAATAATATCTCACAACATTACCGATTTTACTGTATTTTTCACATTCTGTGTGCAGTCAATGTACAGCAAACTGTTCAAGCAGTACAGCAGCAGTATGGTAGTAAGTTCATTCTGTACAGCCCCGAATCGGTCCTACAGAACACATGCATCCTGATTACATTAAAATAAATTCTGCTCACATGCTCGACTGTACACTGAAGTGAAAGCTGAGTTCTTGCTGCTGGAGGAAAGCCAGCATGCAGCCAGCTTTAAATTATTACCCATGATTCCTCAGGCGGTCGACACGCTCACCATACAGTCCATGTACAGTATATACAGCACCATATAGCAATATGATGTAGATATCCTGCTAACACTTCACTTAAAGCCTTTACATGTATAATGCATTATAAAGGTGTTTTTAATGCATTAATTATGCCTTGTAATGCCCCTTCTAATGCATCGTATGGTCTCATAAATACATTATAATACTTATCTATTCATTGAATACACCTTTAGAAGTATAATACATTAAAACACATGACAAACAGCCAAATTCAGATGTAACAAGGAACCTGAAAATAATATAAAGCATTTGAACTTTGGTGACAATTATGAAAAGATATAATGCATTATAATGTATGAACACTTTAAGTAAAGTGTTAACGAAATCCTTTGAGAACACAACTATCTGGTGTGTGTGTGTGTGTGTGTGTGTGTGTGTGTGTGTGTGTGTGTGTGTGTGTGTGTGTGTGTGTGTGTGTGTGTGTGTGTGTGTGTGTGTGTGTGTGTGTGTGTGTGCGTGTGTGTTTGTTTGTTTTAGCTCACTGATTAAATTAAATTTCATTTTTATTTATTAGAAGCTTAAGTAAACATAGATGTGCCATTTAAGCAACGTGATGATGTGAAACAGGATGAGGAACAGATGTGTGTACTGTCTTCCAGTAATCATATTTAATCTTATTGTTTGCATGCATATTTATGGAGGTATTATTAGCTCTGTTCCCAAACATAGTGAGCGTCCTACTATCTACATAGGCAGCACAGCATTTCAACTGAAATGGACCCTCATAAGTGAGTGATTTGGAACACTCTGTAGGCAGAAACTCTGTTTTACGTTGCCAAGTTACCCATATGATACTTGATAGTATAATGAGCATAAATATGCACAGCATATTGTGTAAAATTGCCCATCTTTAATTAGGCTGAGCTAGTTGTACTGTTTCTTTTTGGTATTGAATGAATTCTATTTATTAGCTTATTTTAATGTATTTTTAAGATCAGTGTAATGCATTCTAGGATTGAATTTTCTGCAAAGGGAATATGCGATGCTGCCTTGCTTATGTTTTTGGTCTTAAAATGCTGTCTCACTAGGTTTTTGGAGCAGAGTCGTTATTATTGAAGTGTCTGTATGTATGTGTGTGTGTGCCTGTCTATTAATAACTGGCATTAAGCATGTGGTCTATAGGGAGCTGCTATTGTTAAGATGAACTACTGTGGGGTCCAGCACAATGCTGTCGCATTTCTACAACTGTCTCATTACACACACACACACACACACACACACACACACACACACACACACACACACACACACACACACACACACACACACACACACACACACACACACACACACACACACACACACACACACACACACAATGTGTGGTTACTCACTTAGTGCCTTGTTTATTACCCACACTACAATTCCCCATGGGTCACTTCACTGACCCGCACATACACACACCACCTCATCCATTTTAATGCTCGGTTCACAGACAAATACGAGAGTCTGAATATTGTCTCTCTTTTCTGATTTATAGGGACTCCCTGAGGTTTCATCTTTCATATTTTCCCTCAGTTAAGGGAAATAATAATAATAACAACAATAATTTAAGGTATATATATTCTATATAATATATATATAATTTATTACACTCTAAAAAATGCAGGGTTAAAAATAACCCAAGTTGGGTTGAAAATGGACTAACCCAGCAATTGGGTTGTTTTAACCCAGCGGTTGGGTTAAATGTTGGGTTAAATGTTTGCTTAAAACAACCCAATTGCTGGGTTAGTCCATTTTCAACCCAACTTGGGTTATTTTTAACCCAGCATTTTTTAGAGTGTAAAACACCAATTTATTATTTTGCAATATAATTATAAATGTATACATTTATAATTATATTGCAAAATAATAAATTGGTGTTTTTTTGGTTGGAATTGCACCCAAAATAATTAATAAATTAACATTTATATTTATAATTCAAATAATATTAATTATACAGAACATACACTCTAAAAAAATGCTGGGTTAAAAATAACCCAAGTTGGGTTGAAAATGGACTAACCCAGCGATTGGGTTGTTTTAAGCAAACATTTAACCCAACCGCTGGGTTAGTCCATTTTTAACCCAACTTGGGTTATTTTTAACCCAGCATTTTTTAGAGTGTATGCATGTTCTGCTTATGTATTCATTTATTTTAATTAATTTATAATTTATTACATTTATAATTATATTACAAAATAATAAATCGTTTTTTGTTTGTTGGAATTACACCCAAAAAGAAGAAATAATTACACTCTAAAAAATGCTGGGTTAAAAATAACCCAAGTTGGGTTGAAAATGGACTAACACAGCGATTGGGTTGTTTTAAGCAAGCATTTAACCCAACCGCCGGGTTAGTCCATTTTTAACCCAACTTGGGTTATTTTTAACCCAGCATTTTTTAGAGTGTATAAATGAACATTTATATGTATAATTCAAATATTAAATATACAGAACAAGGGTATATACTATATATAATGTATTATATACTACTTATTAATAAATAATTTGATTTAATAAATACATTTTATATATATATATATTAGGGCTGTCAAAAGATTAATCACGATTAATCACATCCAAAATAAAAGTTTGTGTTTACATAATATATTTGTGTGTACTCTGTATAATTATTATGTTTATATAAATATTCATGTATATATTTAAGAAATATTTGCATGTATATACTGTATACATTTATATAATTTATATTATATATAAATATAAATATTTTATATATAAATATAATACATTTTTCTTAAATATATACATGCTTGTGTGTGTTTTTATATATAAATAATAATTATACACAGTTCACACACATATATTATGTAAACACAAACTTTTATTTTGGATGTGATTAATCGTGATTAATCCTTTGACAGCCCTAATATATATATATATATATATATATATATATATATATATATATATATATATATATATATATATATATATATATATATATATATATATATATATATATATATATATATATATGAAACCTATTATAAATATAAATTAACATATGTATAATTAAAATAAATATTTGTTCTGTATGGAAATGCTTGTGTAATAATTTGTCTACATTTATTGTCAATTTGCATTTGTCTACAAAACTAATTTCGAGCATGTAAGCAGAAAACTTAAGATGTAGTTGTTGAAATATCATGGGAAACATAAATGTAGTCACGTGTGTCCAAACGTTTTACTGGTTGTTTATTAATTCCAGATTTCCCCCAAAAAAAGCCTTAAGGATTGTTCACACTGACAGCAACGTGAAGCATAAAAGCCACTAGAAGTCGTTCATTTTCACTGACAGCTGGAGAGTTGTGGTGACATGAGCGACAAGGGCTGCAGAACTTTATTCATATTCAAGGTGATGTGATGCAACGGCTGCCAATGGGAGAGCAGATAGTGGAGGGACACTGCAGCCGAGTCTGACCAACGTCCTTTAATTGCAGTCAGTACGAACGCGCTGTGCGTATTGTACGTGCCAGCATGCTTTAAATGGTCTTTTGAGCTCCATGGAATAGCGATGGAGCAATAACCCAGGTCCCTGCAGCCTATCAAATGTGCTGTATGCTCTTAGAGGAGCAAATAACCATTCAAGGTTGCATAAAGAGAATGTTTCGGTCACTTTCCTTGGGGGGAATAGACTCTGACGTATCTAGATCAAACTGTGACAGATGTGGAACCTAGGCAGAGTTATCGGGCCAAGGTAGCAGCCCAGCAGTGCAAGCGCATTGATTCACACAGCTAAAGCTGCCTCGTATTGATCCTGGAAGAGTGCAAAAACAGATTAGAGATAAAACCCTTCTCAAATCATGCTTTATTATAGCCGCCCTGGAATTATTAAACACGAAATAGGTGAATGACCAATCAGCCCATGCTAGAAATGACCACACGGACAGGGTCATTTCCGTCTGGTGTTGAAGTCGAAGATTTTTGTGTATCAAATAGCCACATTGCTGGACACATTCTCATGGTTGAGTTCACTCATATGCTTTAAAATGAGAATACAAGTGCATCAGAGTCTTCATTGAGGTTTCGAATGCTGCCGTCGGGGTTATTGATCTTGCGTTTGGATCAAACATCGATTGTCTAGGATCGTGTCGTATATTTTTAAAGATCATGAAAGGTCAGCTGACACTGATAGAGTGGCCGTGTTTGCCCAGGGTTGCTGTGTTATTGTCTCACTATTTCACCTCAGGGTATTTCAGCATTGTCCACCTGTCCTCGGCCCTGTACGATTTATTGACCAGTACGGACGTGTCCCAATGCACTGTCCCTCCTATATTACATGCCAGATTTGTGCATCCCAAGCCGAGATGGTATTAAAAAAATCATGAAATTGGAAAACATTGGAGATAATAAAGTTATGCAGGGAATAAAATCATTTATTTTAAATGTGAAATACGGAAAAGGACAAAAAAGGATAAAACGGGTAGAACATTGTTGTTGTAAGCATGAACATTACAAAGAAACATTCCCTGAATGCATATTATTTTTAGATGGCATTTAAAATATTCACGAGTCTATGTTTTTGGGCTAATATTTTATTTTATTTTTTATTTATTTATTTATTTTATTTTTTATTTTATTTTTTATTTATTTTTTATTTTATTTTATTTTTTATTTTATTTAATTAAATTTTTTTACTTAATTTTATTTTATTTTACTTAATTTTATTTTATTTTACTTTATTTATTTTATTTATTTTTTAATTTAATTTAATTTAATTTAATTTAATTTATTATATTATATTTATTTTATTTTATTTATTTATTTATTTATTTATTTATTTATTTTTATTTTTTATTTTTATTTTTTATTTTTTTTATTGTATTATTATTACATTTATTTTTTTAATTGTAATTTTATTTTATTTTATTTATTTTACTTTATTTTTTTATTTTTTTTAAAATTAATTTTAAAATTTTGTAAACGTTGTTGTAAGCATGAACATTACAAAGAAACATTCCCTGAATGCATATTATTTTTTAGATGGCATTTAAAATATTCCCGAGTCTATGTTTTTGGGCTAATATTTTATTTGATTTTAATTTTTATTTATTTATTTTATTTTTTATTTTATTTTATTTTATTTATTTTTTTATTTTTTTATTTAATTTAATTAAAAAAATTTTGCTTAATTTTATTTTATTTTACTTTATTTATTTTTTATTATTATTATTTTATTTATTTTTTTATTTAATTTAATTTTATTTTATTTATTTATTATTTTTTTATTTTATTTATTTTATTTTATTTTATTTTTTATTGTATTATTATTACATTTATTTTTTTTACTTTAATTTAATTTAATTTTATTTATTTTACTTTATTTTTTATTTTTTTTTATTAATTTTAAAAGTTTGTAAACGTTGTTGTTGTAAGCATGGACATTACAAAGAAACATTCCCTGAATGCATATTATTTTTTAGATGGCATTTAAAATATTCCCGAGTCTATGTTTTTGGGCTAATATTTTATTTTAATTAAAAAAAAAATATATATATATATATATATATATATATACAAAATAGAGTAGAAGATGTATATGATCGGGATGTAACCATTTGAAATACGTCTTCCATTCTAAAATATATGTGTGAAAGAGATCCGTCCAGAAACACTTGCTAATAGGATCCAATCAGCAGTAGAAGCTTCCAGCAAAACTTGCACAACTACATTTGCAAACCGAATTAAAAGTTAACCAGGGTGCTGCTTTACATGTAACTAGATGAGCCCCTGAATGCTGCTTAACACGAGTACACACTCAGACGTGTCCCTGCAGAAGACCAGACGCGTCCCAAACAGCAGATTTCTAGAATCTCATTATATTGAGTTAGCATATGCCGCTACGCCAGATCTTCCTCTCCTGTAGTTCCTCGTAATTTGACGTCTAGACGGATGGGGGGTTCATGCACACCTACCTTTCCAGTGGATTATATGTTATATAAGGTTGCAACTCTATTAAAGCAGGATAGCTGCATGCTTCAATATCATTTCAGCATCCTTCCTCTTGTACCTTCTGATGGATATGCACTCCAATCATTCCATGAAACAAACGTTTGGAAAGGTTTTTGTTTGTTTGTTTCTAGTAGTACATTTCTGTGTTTGTGAAATTGGCTTGTGTCTGTGTGTGTGTGTGTGTGTGTGTGAGTGAGTGCCTTCTGAATGACAGTGCATTAGACCATGAACTTGTTCAAATATTAAAGTATCCAACCATGCTGATGGTCTAGTATTTTTATCATTACGTTTTCTCGTATGTATTATTTATTCTCCAACCTTTTTTATTATTTAGTCAAGCTAGTCATTGAGTTACTGAGACAATGATGTTGAGACCAGAATCAGGTCATTCAGTGTTTGAATTTCTGAAAGATATTGTGTGTGTGTGTGTGTGTGTATACACTATATTACCAAAAGTTCTTCCTCCACACCAAACTCGCTCATCCATGTCTTTATGGACCGACACTTTGTTCCCACGAAGTTGGGAGCATGAAATTGTCCAAAATGTCTTGGTGTGCTGAAGCATTAAGAGTTCCTTTCACTGGAACTAAGGGGCCAAGGCCAACCCCTGAAAAACAACCCACACCATAAACCCCCCTACAACCAAACTTTACACTTGGCACAATGTAGTCAGGCAAGTACCGTTCTCCTGGCAACCGCCAAACCCAGAATCGTGGATCGGATTGCCAGACAGAGAAGCGTGATTGGTCACTCCAGAGAACACGTCTCCACTGCTCTAGAGTCCAGTGGCGGCGTGCTTTACCCCACTGCATCCCACGCTTTGAATTGCACTTGGTGATGTAAGGCTTGGATGAGCTGCTCGGCCATGCAAACCCATTCCATGAAGCTCTACACACTGTTCTTGAGCTCATTTGAAGGCCACGTGAAGTTTGGAGGTCTGTAGCTATTTTGACAAAAAGTTGGCGACTTCTGCGCACGTAAAATCACAGAGCGGGGTCAGCGCATGCCGATCACGGTACCACGCTTGAGTTCACTGAGCTCCTGAGAGCGACCCATTGATTTGGAGGGGTGTCCCAGTACTTTTGGCAATGTAGTGTATATATACACACTGTACATATACTGTATAACGCATACATAAATACATACATACCAAAACAATGTAATAATTGCAGATTTAGGAAATTCATACAATATTGCTAGTATTATTATAAAATTAATTTGAGCCAAAATGTTAAAAATAAGACTTAATAAATAATGATAAAAAATAATTAAAAATTATATCTTATTAAATAAATTACACTGACTTATAATGCTGAATAATTTAAACATCGAAACTATTAAAGATAGTTACATGTATTCTTACATGTAGTCAACATGTATTCTTATTTCTGTGCCATAGTTATTATATTGATTAACAATAGATATTATGTGTGCTTTGTATATGTGCATTTCTGAAATGCATAACATGTACAGATCAATTTAAATTATAATGTAGATGCATTTTCTGTGAAGCTGCTTTGAAACGATATGTATCGTGAAAGCGCTATACAAATACATTTGAATTGAATTGAAAGATATGCAGTTAATGATATCTGAATAAATTGTACATTGTATTTATTTGTTTATTTAAATAAAATATGGAAAATTAGGACAAAAGGACAAAAAGGTAGAACATTGTCGTTCTAAACACTTATTTATTTCTTTATTTAAACATGAGAAATTTATTTTTATGTTTTGCTTATTTATTGAAATAAATTGTAAATAAATGAAATGTATTTATTTATGCGTGTATATTTATTAATTCCTGGCAGGAATATTGGAGTGCATGGGGTTAAATAAGATGATCAAAAATTACTTTAACATTGTTATTTGTTTATTTATTTATTTCGTTTTGGCAGGAATGTGGGAGTAGGGTAAGAAAGAAAGGATAAAAAAAGCTGAAAGAAAGAAAGAAAGCAAAAGACAGTGTGTGTTTTGTAAACTCCTTACTGGGACAAATCAGCAGTGCATCGATTGTTCTCTTTCCCTCCCAAACGAACGTGCTGGCGGAGCGCTAACAGGCTAGCATGCGGACACATTGTTGTCTCTGGCTCTGTAATGAGATGAGTGGCTGTGTTGTGTTCAGACTTCCTGCTCCTGAGGGAGACGGCAGGAAAACGCTGCTCGTTCATTTCTTTTCTGAAGCCCAGAGTTCTCAAGGATTAATCAATGTTAACCTGCTTTATCAAAGACACTTATTTTGCAGATACAGGAACGTCCTGACAGCAGGGTCAATATCAGGAAATATCTCACAGTGCCTGTACTGTGCCACTTCGGCTGATGGAAAATGTACCTCCGCCAAACCTCTAGCCCGACAAAGAAAGCAGACACTGACAACACAAGTGATGCTAGTCAAGCTAGAGGGCGTTTCGTATGATGGGAATGACGACGAGGCTGTGAGGGGAATCAGTCCGTCTTCATGGTCATGTCTGATTTTCACAGCTAGTTTCGTAATGTTCGTTTACACAGTTCCCTCACTTTCATTCTCTTCCTATAAAACCATGTTTGTTGAAACGCATCTGGAATGATACAAATATGGAAGGTTTGTACCGCCACGAGCCCGTAGATGATCAACGATTATCTGTCAGTTTCAGTGATCCGGGTTATGAGAGCTGTCAGTCAGCCTGGATTCTCAATCTATAGAAACGCCACCCATCAAACGCTCCCGTCATTGGCCACCTCAGGCTAAGTGCTGATAAACGGCGCAGGGGTTTGACGCTCTGATTGGCTTAAGCGCCTGAGGGGAGGAGACTGCTCCTCTGAACAGTGCTGTCGTTTAACACCTGCTTTGATCTCACCTTCATCTGAGCGATGGAGGAGAGATGAACAGGACGAGGAGGAGCGATGTTTACCCCAAACCCTACATCTCTCTCTCTCTCTCTCTCTCTCTCTCTCTCTCTCTCTCTCTCTCTCTCTCTCTCTCTCTCTCTCTCTCTCTCTCTCTCTGTGTCTGTCCATCTTGAAGGTGTCAGATGTGAAATGTGACATGGCAGCTCTGTGTGTGTGTGTGTGGTCAGGCGGATTGAAGTATTTCTGAAGAACAGAACCGCAGGCCTCATCATCACGGTGCTGTCGCCCCATCCGCCTGTGTCTCTTCATCTGTCCTCTCACTCTCTTCCTCTCCTATAGTTCATATACTGTACAGTGTACACCAAACATCTGTGACCTCTATCAATAGTTCTTTGTTAAGGAATGTTCCAGATTCAATACAAGTTTAAAAAGCTGGAAGTTGCACTAGTATTTTCTTCCCTGTTGTGACATATATCCGAGTGAACTGCTTCTTGAATAAGAAAAAAAAAAAATGCAGGGCGGGACTTTTTTGTCTGGAATTGTTTGGATGATTGGAAGGGTGTGGTTTGCTATTGTTCGATTGGTCAAAATATTATTTTTTTTGGCTTTGTGTGTATGAATATGTTAGTCTTACTGTTATCTATAAGCTAGTGTGATGACAAAATTCACATTTAGAAATTATAAGCATTCAAAAATTAGGGCCCTATTTTACCGATCCACTTTTGCTAGTTTAACGACGAAAAAAAACAGTCTGTGCGCCCGGTGCATGGTCCAAAAGTGTTGTATCTAGTCTCTTAATGAGTCATGGTTGTGTTTTGGGCGTAACGTGCAATAAACCAATCAGAGTCTCATCTCCCATTCCCTTTAAAAGCCATGGTTGCGCTCGCACCATGGCGGATTCGCTATTTACATGGTGGAATTTGTGAGCAGAAAGACTGAACGCTTCTCCAGAGAGGAATCCTTTTATTTTTAATATTTAAAAATGTGTGTGTGCTGCTGCGCATTCCTGTGTGTGTAATAAGCAGAGTGTACATGCGTTGTGTAGCTGCCTATAGGAGCATATTACTAACAAGCCCTTTAAATAACACAAAAAATACTGCGTCGTTTTCAGTTCCTCAAAATAGCAACACACCAACAATGCGCCTGAACACACCTGGTTTTCAGACCAGCGCGCCCAATGGGTGAGCAGATGGGTGCCAGTGTGTTTGCTATTTAAACTACGTGGCGCTGGACGTGAAAATGAGAACTGCGTCGGGCTGAAACTAGCAAAAAACACTTGCATCACGCCTGTCGTCGCTTTGTGCCGGGTGTATGATAGGGCCCTTAGTCTCTCACTTCCTCCAATCAAATGCTCTCTAGAATCTGAAGCCCCACCCCCTACATTATAAACAGACGCTGAAGCTCTGGCTGAAATCGGTCACTTGTTCACACGTTTACTATTTTCTACATGGTGAATGACATATAGTGCACTATATAGGGGATAGGGAGCGATTCAGACAGTGTAAATATGCTTTCCGTTGAGGCGAATGAAGTCTGGTTTAATGTTAGTGTCACGTGATACGCAGCAGCTCCGGAGTGGATCATGTGATCGAGTCGGCGCAGACCAGAAAACGTATCAGACCCATTTGAATTCTGTATTTTAAAGTGATATGAAGGAGATTAGGAGGAAACTGTGGCTTTATGGAGCCCAACGGCTCTGGCCGAGCTGTGATATAAACGAAACACTATTGGATATAGTGAAGGGGGAGGAGCTGTTTAATATGTTCTGCCCTGTCTTCCTGTTTAAGTGGAAATTACATCAACACATTGTCACTTCAGTGGGCATTTAATACATCATTGTGGCATTTCAATAAGCAGTAAAATGATTGCTATTTTTGGCATAATATAAGGGAGAATATTGAGATTGAGCTATAATATAGACTACAAATATAGTTATAGATACTATAATTCCTAGAGTATGTATTCACTATCATTTAAAATTTGATGCCAGTAAGGTTTGTTTTAAGAAATTAATACTTTTATTCAGCAAGGATGCATAAAATAAAAAATAATAATAATCATAAATGTTTCTTGAGCACTAAATCAGCATAATAGAATGATTCCTGAAAGATCATGTGACACTGAAGACTGGAATAGATTTTTTATTTAAAAATGTATTATAATAGAAAACAGCTATTTTAAATTGTAATAATATTTCACTACATCACTGTATTTTTGATCAAATGCTTTTCTTAGCGTAGACCGATCACTAGGGTTGGAAACAGAGTCTTCCTCCTGATGGCTCACGTCTCTCTTTGTCTCTCTGTCTTTCACACCGTCAGGTCTCCGCTAGCTGTAGTTTTATCTGAGCAGCAGAGGGTCCATTAAAGCCCCTGGTTCAGGTGATTACAGGGTTTAAATGCACACAGGCGGCGTTGGGTTTCTGCCCTCGGGGACGGAAGATAAGCAGAACCCTCCGGAGATCCACCCTCCCTCTCCTCATTAACGCCACACTTCTAGATGCTTCCCCTGGTTTTGTGCTGTATCAATAGGCGGCCGGCGCTTTCTCCTGAACGTAATTACAGAGCTCATGGAGTCAGCAGGGCAAGATATAGTCCTGGGAGTTTATTTACCCTCAATTTTAGGGAATCATAAAGAAAATAAGCTCCTTATTAAAAAGCCGGCTATTGTTTGGCTGAATCGGTGTAATTATGGGTTAGAGAGGTTAGCCGCGCTGCCATGTCGTGGTGAAAACATCTCTAATGATGCTGATGAAGATCATGATGATGAGCTTTAGTTGCAGACCAATGACATCAATCTTCAATGTGTTATAATAATCACTATCAGCTATTCTTTTATCAAACAGAATAGTTCATTAGCCTAAAGGCCCATTCACACCAAAGACGAAAACGGATAGTTCACCCAACAATGAAAATTCTGTCATGGATTCCTCACCCTCACGTCGTTCCAAACCCGTAAGACTTTTGTTCATCTTCAGAACACAAATCAAGATATTTTTATATTTCAAGAAATCTGAAAGGGTTCTCTCCTTCCATTGACAGCTTTAGGTTCATAAAGAAATCCTAACAATACATGTATCGTATAAAGCGCTATAAATAAATGTGACTTGACACTGCACTGACTGACAGACCGGTTGATTCCCTCAGAAGCTGTGTGTTTGTTGACCTAACGGTCCACTGGGGACGATTATATGTCACTGTCCTTTAGGGGTGAGCTGTTTCCATGTTTGCTTCCTCATTCCTTTGCCTGCTTTTCCTTCATCACCTGCTCATGTTTTTTCCATGAGATTTCAATACAGCTTTTACACGCAGAAGTGATTTCTGTGCAAAGCTTCAACACACTTATGTCACTGGATTGATGCCATTTCATGCATTCTGACTTATTTACACTGTTTTGGAGTTGAATTCTCATGCTAAACATGGACAAAATTTAACGTGGACGTATGACGGTTATTTCTGTGCCAAATACACTCCTTCAGGATCATATACGTTTTTGAGTATGGCCCTGTATGATGTCATAAAGGGCGGAACTGTGTCTGTGTTTTGTTGGCATATAAAGTAAACAACAGGAACGTATTGAATCAAAAGTTATCCAGGGATAATGCGATGATATTGTGTGTGTGCGCACGCTCGTGACTCTTTAGCTCCGCCCACTGCACGCCTCCACGAGTTCGGCTGTTTTCGGAAAGAATCGGTGCAGCGTATCTGTCTTTTATAAATCTGATCAAATTAACCCTTAAATGCATGACTGTTTCGCCAAACATTCTTACATATTCGGGTCTTTAGCGACCCGGATCCATATCTAACATGGATAGATATATACCTGTCGCGCTAAAATATAAAACTCCTGATATTGGAGCAACAATTACAGAAGAATAAAATAAAACATATTTCGTTACCTTTTGGAGCTCGGAAGGGTTCCGTTTGAGCAGATGTTTTTATACCATCACCACTGTCCTCATCAGAACTCATTTCCCAGTACATTCTGCACGCGATCTCGCGCATATTCTCAAAACTAATTTTCAACGCCTTGAAAATAAATATTTTGATCACTGACGGCTTCCTTCACCAGATCCATCATCAAGTGACAGTGACACTAATATTTGAATGTGTTCAGTACTTGCTCTGCAGTAAATCGCTGAGCCATTTCAAGTTTTGCAGATTATAATTATTATTGTTTTGTTATCTGTCTGAGGTAACTATGAGTGAAACTTCACTTCATCATTGTGTATCAGACATTGCCACCTTGAGGAATAAAGGTGAATTGCAGTTATTTCATCATTATAGATTCATTTATTATTGTGCAGGAAAAAAAAAGTACAATCTTACACATCTCGGATCGTTAGCGACCCTATACAATTTTGACAAAAAACTAGTGGAAAAACAGGCATTCAATTATAATTATTTTTTTTCTTCTTGTTATATTGTTTCAAATGGATTGATTGAGGAATACTAATGCTGCGTTCACACCAAACGCGAATTGAGTGTCTTGCGCGATACGCGCGAGTGGTGCTTTTGTGCATTCACGCCTTTGAAGCGAATTTGCGTCTGACGACCGAGTTGAAAAATCTGAACTTTGGCGTCAATTCGCGCCGCGTTAACCAATCAGGAGCCTGCTTGCTGCTGTCACGTGGTAAAGTGACGTGATGAGAAACCCTGCATAATTTAAAAATACTACTATTGTGTCACAAAATGTAGTTTTAAGACTATTTCAGGTGAGAATGTAGTTGTTTAAAGCTCAAATTTGTGGTTTATTTATAAAGAGAGCGCCTATTTAAAAAAAAAAATCTTGCATTTTTGGAGTTTTGAGATCCAGGCGATCACCAGACGCTCAGCGCTCATTAACCCCGGCGAGAGCAGCCTTTCCTCGGCCAGTCCTTCTGACGTTTGCCGCTGGCTCTGATGTCCTGTAGTGGTTCGTCTTGTGTAGATCTAACGGCTCATCTTTGCTCTCATGAATCTATCATTTGTTGTCTGCCAAATCGTTTTGACTGAGGGCAAAGAGAAGTTTCATAACTTTATTTTTTAATATACATGCAGTGAAGATAATGTAGGAGTTGCCTGGACCACATTTGTGTGGCTATTAATGTTTAATATGTATTTTTGATGAAAATGAAAAGAGGCAGAGTGGTGTTTATGACATATTTCTATTATGTGGTGTTCTATGACATATTTCACCTTGAACGCGCGTCTATTTCGCTTCAAACGCTCGATTTCTACGCGCGTCCAATTCGCTGTTGACACACAAATGGATTCAAAATGTTCAAGCGTCCAACTAGACGCGGTCCAACTTGACGCTCTATTCGCGTTTGGTGTGAACGCAGCATAAGAAGGTTGATGTCTAACTTTAAAAAATGAATGAGGAGGAGGGTAGTAAATGACGTCTCGGGTCACTAAAGACCCGAGGTATGCATTTAAGGGTTAAAGACTCTTCGGAGATACGAAGTATGCAAGACTACTCTATAGGTACTCAAGATTAACATGAGATCGTAGAAACCGTGTGTGTTATGTACCCTTTAAACACACATGCTCATTAACATATGACCACCCACATTTACACATCTAATTCATTATTCAACAACTTGACCTGCCCTGATGAACGAGAGCATGAAGTACGCCATAGCAAAGGTCATTTACAAATGGACTTTTTAAAGCTACGGCAGTAAAAACCTCTACTTGATTGCACTGCATTATTTTAATTTATGTCTGTTTTTTTATATTCATAATTCATTCTTTTTAATTCCAGTCAGGTTCATTTAAAGTCAGTTTTTTTTTTTATAGATTTAGTTTTTTATGTTTATTATTATGTTTGTAACAGGTTTTAATTCTGCTTGAATATTAATCGAATAGTTTTTCATATTATTATTTTTTGTTCATTTTTAAACCATTTGTATATTTTAGTATATTACTTTTATATGATTTAGATTTTTATGTTTGACTATATTTGTATTTTTCCTTAGTATGTCCATTATGTCAATTTTCATGTGAAAATATTTCAAAATTACTTAATAAATGATGTATTAATGCAAGCTTCAATATGAATTATACTATTATTATATGTCTAATCTAATTTGTTCCATATTCTTTATTCATTCTTTTTATTCTGTTTTAAATATTAACTTGACTTTTATGTTTTTTTATGATTTACATATAGAATTCTTAGTTCCATTAACCAAAACGGCCTCTACTTTTTTGTTTTTTTAGCAATTTTTGCAATTTTTGCATCCTTTATTTATATATATTCATTCTTTCTTTTTTTCATATTAATTCATTTTTTCTTTTTTAATCCATTTTTACAATTAACTCTTAAATTACTTTAAATATATGTAAAAAAAATTTATTGGATCTTTTATTATTTATATGCTTTAGATGTTTTATGTTAATATCTTTATATTTGTTTTATTCTATATTATGTCTATATTATGTAAAGCACTTTCTATTACAAATGGCATGCACTAAATAACCTTGGCTTGCCTTAAGGATCGTAGAGGGTTGAAAGTGGTCATGTAAATCTGTGTTTTTGGCACAAGAAACCTTGACTAACGTTATAAATGGACTTCAGGGAAGCACATAATATGGCCTCTTAACGTTTACCTGCTTTACTTTACTGCAGCACTAATGCTTGAAGTCATTATTGCCTGCAATAGACTTCGTTCCGGCCACATGAAACCATATGCATATTTTACATTCTCGGGTCCGTGTCATAATTCTTAGTAAGAGAATCCATCTCTCTCTTTCAACAAACGATTTCCCCGCAGTGGAGAGAGGTCCAGTAATGGTGTGGACTTGAAGATCATAGCGCATTCATTATTTACCGATCTTAAATCCGCAGCATTAAGAGCCCAAAGCATTTGAAAGTATCCATGGATGTGTTTACTGGATTCTGGGCCTGAATAAATAGGCTGTTAAGATGCAGCAGTGTACACTACTGTACATCCGTCTCTTCGGATGTGTCCAGGGAATATCAAGCAATCTTTCCCTGTTAGACAGATAGTTCACATCCCTCATGAGTTCATCTGAGAGGCTTTCTTCACACATTTTCTTATTTCTTTGTGGTTAAAGTGGGCGAGTGTTTGTTTTGCTGTACACTTAACTTAGGGAGCTGTCTATATAGGCATCAAGTTTTTTGTAAAGGGGGCCTATTAAGCCCCTTTTTACCCAGAATGTGCCTTTTACGTTTAAGCTCAAAATACCCCACAAATTATTTTTTATACCATGCCCAAAATACCTCTTTTTGCGTTGAAGCAAAAACACACTTTTTTAGTGTGTGTATCTTTAAATGCAAATGAGCTGCTGCTCCCCGCCCCCCTTTCCTTTACAGCTCAGGCCTCGGATACTCCAGCAACAACAAAACAGGAGAAACAGTATTGGGACGTTTTGACAGAACGATTTTTGCTTTAAATAAATATGGTGGGTTGTGTACGCCTCACTCAGGGGAGGAGCTAAGCTAATAGGTTGTGGGCGTGGCCTATTACATTGTGATGTCATTGAAAACACAAACAACTCCTTTTGAGACAGTGGTTAAGGGGGGTAGGGTCTTCTTGTGGTGCCCCCTCAGCACTTTGTGCCCTGCGCGTGGTGGGAGCGGCGGTGCTGGGTTTGGGGTCCAATCCCACAGGATTTTTTCGTATTTTTTGTTTTATTTAAATATGCGCTAGACAGACGTCTTTGACCACTGTGGTGCGTTCTTGCTGAAAACGTAATCTTGTGCCACCACCTCTCTCAGTGTTTAACCGTTTCAAGAAGATCAACATTTAAAAGCCCCTGAACCATAGTTCCAATCTGACCCGCTGCGTCTAGGACCCTTAGTAGGCAGCTGTTTTTGTAGACTATGTAGTGAGACAGCTCATTAGGGTTTGTTGCCGTGTGTGTGTGTGTGTGTGTGTGTGTGTGTGTGTGTGTGTGTGTGTGTGTGTGTGTGTGTGTGTGTGTGTGTGTGCGCGCATGTGTGTGTGTGTGTGTGACTCAAGTAAACCCTACATAATGGGGACAAAAGGTCCCTACAAAGATGGCAAAATCAGAAATTCTTGTCCATGTGGGGACATTTTTTGGTTTCCATGAGGAAAACAGCTCATAAATCATATTAAGTGATGTATTTTATGGTATGTAAGGGGTATGTTTAGGGTTAGGGGGTAGAATATACAGTATGTACAGTATAAAATCATTATATCCATGGAAAGTCCCCATAAAACATGAAAACACAGTGTGTGTGTGTATGTGTGTTCCTGCCAAAACGAGTAAGCGTGTGTTGAAGTGTGTGAGGAGGTAGAGCTAGCATCATTTACATATAAATGAGAGTTTGCTGATCACATGTGCTATGACCCCATTCATTCTGATGGTCAGACACTCTGAGTGCGGCAGGTGCCACTGGCGCTGGAATTATACCCATGCACTCGCCCTCCAGCACCCAGCACTCATTTGTGATGCGTTTCCTGCCTGACAGGAAGTCAGGGGTGCAAAGAGCAGGTCACTGGCATTTGGCGTCTGCCGCATTATAGCTTGGCACCAAATCAGTGTAACATTTAAGTGGGGGTGTGTGTGTTTTCATACTTGCGTGTGTAATGTGTGCCTGTGTTTTCGTCAGAAGCACTGGTGCGTGAGAAGTTTGTCACTAGAGGAAGCTCTGATGCCCAAACCAGTTTGTCAGATATTGGAGTGATAAACACTTCACACACAGAATGTGCAGCATTCAAAATGTATATTAAATGTCATCATTGTAATATTTTCATGCGGATATTGTTCTTTTTCACATTTGTTTGCATACCGAATAGTGATTGGTCTTGTACATCTTTCAGGAAAAGCAGATCTGGTTATTAATAAACAATCAGTTTTTATTATCAGCAGATTCGTGTCAGAGAAGGCTCTCCTCAGAGGCGTTCTGCTCTAGTTCTCGTCACGGGTGTAAACAGGAGTGAGTGTGAATGAGTGTAATCTTGTCCTTCCTCTCACAGACTCACCCCGTCACTCTCCCCGTCGGCTGTCGACTTCACCCTCTCTCTCTCTCTCTCTCTCTCTCTCTCTCTCTCTCTCTCTCTCTCTCTCTCTCTCTCTCTCTCTCTCTCTCTCTCTCTCTCTCTCTCTCTCTCTCCTCTCTCTCTCTCTCTCTCTCTCTCTCTCTCTCGAGATTCAACTCATCCTCTCATCACAGCTGTCATATCTCGGGCCGAGCGACATGAGGGGATGTAATTCTCAGTGACAGCTGCGCTGTTTAAATGCAAACACATATGCATAAGCCTGAAGCCAAAGCATGCGCTCTGTCACTGGAGCCGAAGGGAAATACATCCGTCCGTCCATCCATCCATTCCTCCATCCATCCATCCATCCATCCATCCATCCATCCATCTATCCATTCCTCCATCCATCCATCCATCCATCCATCCATCCATCTATCCATCTGTCAGTCTATCTATCATCCATCCATCCATCCATCCATTCCTCCATCCATTCCTCCATCCATCCATTCCTCCATCCATCATTCTATCTATCTATCTATCTATCTATCTATCTATCTATCTATCTATCTATCTATCTATCTATCTATCTATCTATCTATCTATCTATCTATCTATCTATCTATCTATCTATCTATCTATCTATCTATCCATCAGTTGTCATTCTTTCCATCCATCCGTCTGTCTCCCAATCGTTATTCTTTCCATCCATCCATCCTTCCATCATTTTATCCATACATTCATCCAGCATTCTATTTATCCATCCATCTATCCATCAGTCGTCATTCTTTCCATCCATCCATCCATCCATCCATCCATCCATCCATCCACCCGCCCATCATCCATCCATCCATCCATCCATCCATCCATCCATCCATCTGTCATTCTGTCTATTATCAATCCGTCGTCTGTCTGCCCATCGTCATTCTTTCCATCCATCTATCCATCCATCTATCCATCCATCCATCCATCCATCCATCCATCCACCCGCCCATCATCCATCCATCCATCCATCCATCCACCCGCCCATCATCCATCCATCCATCTGTCATTCTATCTATTATCCATCCGTCCGTCGGTCTGCCCATCATCATTCTTTCCATCCATCCATCCATCCATCCATCCAATCACATGGGGTTCGATCAACATGAGGGTAGTCAGAATAGTCATTTTAGGGTGAACTATCCCTCCAGTGTTACAGTCTCATCTCTATCTTCTACCGTTTAAACACACACTCATAATACTGCATGCATTCACGGCCCTGTTTGACTTGCACACGAGCCGAGGAGGAAGCTGTTGCCAGAGCAAAGGCGAATTAACACGATGAGAGTACAAACAAGCAGATCTGCAGCGCAGCAGAAGCTCTTCCCCGGGCTATTCTCCATTCTGCTATGTAGACATTTCTCTGTGCTGAGTCTTACAGAAGTGTGAATATGAAATCTGGTGTAAAACCCTTTTCATTGTGTAGGAGCTGGCCTCCATTCACTGTGCGCCTCAAACCATCTACTCTCTCGTCCCTTCTCAGTTCCTCTTCCCTCCTTCAATCCCATCAGTTGTCCTTGATGTCGCTCTACCTCAGTCTTGTCATGTGTGTCTTTGGCTGTCTTTCTTTCTTCCGCTCTGCCTCTCTTGCACACTTGCAGAGGAGAATTGTATTGCTCAGTTGTTGCTCTTTCATAGCTTCAGTTATTTTTCTTTTGAAGTAGCATCTTTACCTCAGTTGTGTCTCTTAAAATTCCTTGAAGGAACTAAAGGGAGGATTAAGATCTTTGACTGATCGCAGACTATAGTGTTTTGGCAAATCTGAAACTCTTTTAGGTGATTAACCCTGTGGGGTTCTTCATTTATGGGTCACACTCAGGACCTTCGGGATTAAGATAAAAAAGATTTGAGTAAAATCAATGAAATATATTTTTGTTCAATAATATTTTTTTCTTTTCTTTTTTGGTGTTTTGAGATAATTTTATGATTTATAATTAATATTTATGCAATAATTATGACCCATTTTTTCCCATTGAATATATTAAAAAAATGATATATATATTATTATTTTTTTTTTTTTATTAAAAAAAACAAAAAAACACACACACACACACACACACACACACACTTATACACACATAAACACACGCACACACAAATTAACGTTTGCCATTTCAAAAGCTGTGTGTGTGTGTGTGTGTGTGTGTGTGTGTGTGTGTGTGTGTGTGTGTGTGTGTGTGTGTGTGTGTGTGTGTGTGTGTGTGTGTGTGTGTGTGTGTGTGTGTGTGTGTGTGTGTGTGTGTGTGTGTGTGTGTGTGTGTGTGTGTGTGTGTGTGTGTGTTGCACTCTTGATGTTTTAGAGATTCACCCCTTCACTGTTGAGTCCTTTTTTTCTGCATCCTGGCTGATTTGTAGATTGTATGCACAAAAAAACTCTGTATTTTCTTATTTTTGCCAATTTCCCATTAATTTCCTGTGGGGGTCATTTTTGACCCGAAGGTCCTGAGTGTGACTATTTTTTTTACAAACACTTAGACTTTTCAAATCCTGTCCCCAATGTTTCGGGGTGTTCATATACCAAGTACCAATAAAGTCACCAAGTTTCGGACCATTCCGATGAAGCTACGATTTTTAAAACATTTTATTTTATAAAATTTGGGTCAGAAATGACCGAAGAGCCCCAGAGGGTTAATAGGATGGTTTTTCCTGAGGAGCAACATCTGCAAAACTGTTCACCATTATCATTTTCTACACTCTAAAAAAAAAAGGTTCTATATGGCACCAAAAATGGTTCTTGGCTCGTAATCATAGGGGAACCTTTTTTAGTGCTATATAGCACCAGTTTTGGTGCTTCAGTGGTGCTATATAGCACCTTAGTCAAAGAACCGGTGAAGAACCGCTGAAGAACCACTGAAGCACCAAAATTGGTGCTATATAGCACTAAAAAAGGTTCCCCTATGATTACGAGCCAAGAACCATTTTTGGTGCCATATAGAACCTTTTTTTTTTTTAGAGTGTAGGAGAAACAACTGAGATATAAAGAGATCTCGTTGTATATGTGTTTCTCCTATGGGCTGTCTTTCTCTTCATTAAAACTCTCATACGGAGTGTGTGACCTGGATTAGAGGAGTATGTTGTTGTTGCCCGCAGTCACATGCAGTCATCTTCTGTGTGTCTGTATACAGCCGTGTGTGTGTGTGCGTTTCTGCTGTATTGATTTTATTTTGGAGCAGAGCAGGATGTGTTTTAGCTGAGCCTTGAGGGAGAAACACAGAGACAGAAAATGAGAGAAGAAGAAATCTAGAGAGCGACTCTCTCGCTCACAGCTAGTGTTGATGTCAGCAGATCACATGATCATGATCCACACACCTGTCCACACACCTGTCCATTACTGTGATTCCAGTGCTGTCACTAACACCCATAATGAGCTCCGGAAGAGAAAGTGCTATATATGTGTGCACTACACTCTAAAAAAATTGGTGCTATATGGCACTAAAAGTGGTTCTTTGGCTCGTAATCATAGGGGAACTACTTTAAGTGCTGTATAGCACCAAATCTTGGTGCTTCAGTGGTTCTTCAGCGGTTCTTTAGGATGACTGAGGTGCTATATAGCACCGCTACCATATACAGAACCTGTTAAGATATGGTGCTATATAACACCAAAAGTGGTTCCCCTATGATTATGAGCCAAGAATCACTTTTAGTGCCATATAGCACCATTTTTTCTTAGAGAGTACCATTTTTTAAAGATTTAAAGATTTTTTAAAAGAAATGAACACTTTTATTAAGCAAAAAATCCATTAAATTGATTAAACGTGACTGCAGTCATCCTGAAGAAAATGCATCATGGTTTCCACGAAAATATAAAGCAGCACAACCGTTTTCAACATTAATAATAATCATAAATGTTTCTTGAGCATCAAATCATCATATCAGAAGGATTTCTGAAGGATCATGTGACACTGAAGACTGGAGTAATTGATCACAGGAATAAATTACATTTCACAATATATTCACATAGAAAACAGTTCTTTTAATTTGTAATAATATTTCAAAATATTACTGTTTTTACTGTATTTTTTTAATGAAATAAATAGGCAAATAAATTCAACCAGAGCAAAAGACTTTTTAGAAAAAAATCCCCCAGACACCCAATGTACTTACTTACTTATACCCAAAAAAATATTTAAGATTATTGAAAAGATTTATGAATTTCAATCTTATAGTAAAATTCCATAAAATTCATATCATATTATTAATGAATAATTTTAAATAAGCAAAAAAAAAAAAAAAAACAAGCTTAATAAAACATTTTGTATTAATCTTAATGGAACAAGGGAATGGACCATTTCAGTTTATGTGATTTCATATTCATAAAAAAGCCAATTTGTTTAAATTTATGAATTCGAATCACATTAAATGAAATGGTCCATTCACTTGCACCATTAAATGGATTTTAAGATTTATGCAAAATGTTTAATCTATTTTTATTTGACTCATTTAAAATTCTATATATGTATTCTAAATATGAATAATATTTAAGGATTGTTCAATTAATTTTGATAGAATTTTACTATACAATCGCAATTTGTAAATATGAAATAAATAAGGAAATAAGTAAGTACATGTTTATTAATATTTATTTATATTTATGTATATTTATCAAGATCAAAGCAGTTTACAATTCCATCTCCATTGACTGAAAGAACTTTTGGTGGTATATTTTGTACAATGCCACTATTACACAAATATACTCTGGTGCTGCAGTACCATGGTGCAATGCTGCTGTCAATGAATGATCACCATATTCATGGTATTTAAATGGTACTTTATGGCATTACCATGGGGCTTTTTCTGGATTATTTACCTTCTATAAAGTCCTAAAATCATGATAATGACATTGTATATGTCTCAAAAAAGTTAAACTTCCACACAAACACACTTAGGCTAACCAATACAGCTCTTTCTGATTCTGATATACTGTCCAGTTAAACATTTTCTGTGTTTGGTTAATTTACAGTTAGCATGCTGAATGTGGTTTTAGAGCGACAGGATAATCAGGACACAAAGCAGCTTTCGCCAGATAAATAAAGTAATGGAGATGGGATATTGATTTGAGCGTAAATGATTTTATTATGTGTGAAGAACGAGAGTGTGAAGTGATAAGAGAGATTGAAACAAGCATGATATCTATGAAGGAAGTCGGCCGCAGTGCCCGCCGCCTTCTTCAACAGTGCTGGCTCTGGAAGTATTTTTTCCTTTCATTTTTCCAATAGGGATTTGTTAAAGAGTTATAAGACATGAACCAAGCCGATCAGCTACGAGGTGAATCACATTTTAAGCCAAAACGTTTTTGAAAATTGGACAAAAAGACAAGACTGTGTACTTAACGGCTTCAGTGAGGGAAAGAACTACAATCCCATGAAGCATTGCAAACAGCGTAATTGAATTAGAAACGATGGAGAAAAATAACGCTATATATATAACGAATACACAGAGCATCGCAGTTTGTTGCGTCAGGGTGCCCATGATGGTCATAATGTTGTGCCTGATCGGTGTATATATATGCATACATTTCAATATTTTGAGAATGTAGGGAGATCAACTCGATTAAATCATTTAAGGTGCTTCATGGGAGTGGGCGGAGCTAAAAAGCTATTTTGGCACATGCTGCTTTTTTCAACTCTGTGATTGGTGGAATTTTCTGTACAGCATCATGGGTAATGTAGTTTTCACCAAGAATTCCACTGTTAAACACAAATTTTTTTTTAAATAAGCTGAAACAATGTGGGCTGGCGGCTTTAACAGAAGCAGATATTATCGATTAACAACCTTGTAGCTCACAGTATTTCTGTCTTTAACTCTTTCCCCGCCAAACACGTAATTTTCCGTTATTTGTGAGAAAACGCTTCCCTGCCAAACACAGAATTTTCCGTTATTTGTGAGAAAACGCTTCCCTGCCAAACACAGAATTTTCTGTGTTTCCGTGTTTTCAGTGTTATACACTAGGGGGCACTCTTACGCATCTTCTGAATGAGTACAGAATCTCCAGATCAAAACACAGATAAACAAGATGCAAAAAAACAAGCGATCGTACGTAAGCAGATTAAATAGTATTAACATTAAATGGCATATAAATCTAAACTGCCTATAATGTTACTGAATGAAATGTCATCCCAGGAGGAGCTACAGGACTGTGCAAGCATTCGGGGTGTTGATGGACTCCATCTACTCCATCTGTGTTTGATCATCGCTCTTAATCTGATCTGGTTGTAGTCTTTGACAAAAACGTGATTTTCTCAGCTTTTTGTTCAACATGTTGCTTTTTTTAAGAACGTACCCATATTCAAGTGTTGATAAAAAAGGAATGCATGAAGCTAGAATAAAACTAGTTTTTTAAAGTAGATGGTTTATTCTTTCTTTTGATATATTGCATGCTAGGATATTCATACAACAAAATATTCTATGGGCCATTACATTTTTGTGAAAATGATCAAAAACCCTGGCGCGCGGTGGCTGGCAACTTTTTATAAAAAACGCTGGTGGGGAAAGAGTTAAAGATTATGAAGTTATCGTTAAAAATAAATTTCCCTATGGAGGAAAGTTTTTACTTCCAGAACCCAACTGTTGCACTCTATGATCATTATTTAAAACAAATTGACCAATTTTTGATGATCCGAGGGAGGCAATTTGACAGGATTTGACACAACAACTTGCTTCTTTATGGTCAATAATGAACAAAAGTCTCTGATAAAAGGTGATCGAGCGCACTTTGACAGTGAGTGCTCCATTCTTTAACACTTTCAGACCCTCATGATTTCAGATTAGCTCTTTTTTTTGCGTCAAGCCTCAATCCTTCACTAACCCACACAACAGCCTCACCTTTGCTTCCAACCATCTGCTTTAATCAATCGTGCTGCGGTGTTATCTAAATAAAGTCTTTTCACTGAGCGAGTTTGAGGTCTTGGATGTCTTTCAGTGGCTGCCGGCTCACCGAGAGCTCCTCTCACCCCGTTCAATCTGAGTTGTGGGGCGCGCAATCAATACGTCCATTAATTCTACTTAGCGGCGCTGTGCGCTACAACCAGGGGCTGGAGGCCACACAAAGGCAGGTGCGATTGAATGGCTGACCTTTTGAAGCCCGAGACCCTCGCATTGATCCGCTGTATTCATGACAGCTGAGTGAGGGGGACGCAGCACTTTACAATGGATGGCTTAAAGCGATAGTTCACCAAAAAATGGTCATTATTTATACATTTTGACTCGTTCTTCAATTGGTAAAAGGAATGGAAAACTTTATATGATCATCATAGTATCTATGCAGGAGAAAGATTCTAAGTTTCAATCGTTTTTTCTTCCCTATTGTAAAGCTTAGGGTGTGTTCACATTGGCACACTTTGGTTGGATTAAAGCGAACCCTGGTGTTATTGCTCTGTTTGTGCGGTTCATTTGAATAAGTGTGAACGCTTCCGTCTGAACCCTGGTGCGCACTTAACAAGCGGACCGAGACGATGAAAATATAGGTCTCGCTCCGCTTCCAAACAAACTGGTGTGGTTCGAAATATGAACACAACACGGACCAAACACATGTAAACGAACCAAAAACAGGACATGATGTCACAAGACATGACCCTAGAACGAACAGAATGCTCAAGCACTCCTGTCGTGTTGTTGCCCATCACAGTTCGGTACAGGCGTCAGAACGCAACACATTTTATAAGCTCTTTTTGAGTTCTCAGCTGGTCAAAATACCATCATATGTAGCTACGCACACACAACGAGCGCATTTAGCCCAGAACACTGCATTGTTTTGGACGTTCGATAAGTTCCGTAGCAAAATATATATAGTAAAAGCCAACCAATCAGGTTGTGAACCTATACCTTTAGGTTCGGTATCTTTAGGTTCAGTGTTAAAATGGCAATGTGAATTCTAAGCGAACCGAACTAAACGAAGATGTGGGGCGGGGCTTGATTTTGTGCTTAGGAAATTGATTGGAGGGTTGTGGTTTGCTATTGGTGGATCTCATGTGAGTGATAGGTTGTCCCGCCCTCGTCATCAGAAAAGAGAGATGTCGCTGCAAGAAGGAGGGGAAGATATTTAGATTCAAGATTATGAGGCACATGAATTTAAAAATGATATTACAGTTTTTCTCGATTGTTTACACACATTTTCTGAAAGCATGCCTCGTACTCTCGGAACTCTACACACAAATCAAAAAACACACACACAATGGGCAAAACCCCTCAATTATCCTGCAAAATGAAACTTTACATTCAAAACAATGTTATTTCTTCTCAAAATGGTATTTTGATTTCAAATGACACACACAAACCATCATATGATTAGACATTTATGTGCTCAATGTAAAACAGTATGATGAATGGAAAACACTTCTTCTCCATTCATCATAGTGACTTAGGTCTTTTTTTGGTTCAGTGTTACACTTACTACAGACAGTACATACCTAAGTATGTTGTCAAATATTTGAGAATATTGTTTTATACTCAATATTCACAAATACACTGTAAATCCCAACTAACAGAAAGTTGCACATACAGTGGTCTACATACAAAACAACAGAAGAATTTACTGTATACCGTTACGGTAAAAAACTGTTGGCCCAGCTTTATATTAGGTGGCCTTAACTACTATGTACTTACATCAAAAAATAAGTACGATGTACTTACTGTGTTCAAATTGAATTGCAAAACACCTTTGCTGATATTGAGGTGGGATACGGGTAGGGTTAGGGACAGGTGTGTTGGTATGGGTAAGTTTAAGGGTAGGGTTTGGTGTAAGGGAAGTGTCAACTGTGTAATTACAAATGTAACTACAGAAATTAATTACAGATGGAATTACATACAGGTGTTTTTTTAAAATGTAAGTACAATGTAAAAACATGTATGTACACAATAAGTACATTTATCAAATGATTAATTAAAATGTTAGTACATAGTAGTTAAGGCCACCTAATATAAAGTGGGTCCAAAAAAATTTTTTAAACCATGCTGCTCCAAAACAGAAGAGCCTTTTTATGCTAAAGCTCTATTTGCTAATTGTAAAACTGTGTGACAGGTGTTTGCCCATGTGAAGAGTCAGAGTGCATATTTAAATGGCAGTGTGTTCCTTGTGAAAATGAGATTTTCGGCATGAAAATTGTGCCAAATGCAAAGAATTGTGTGTAGTGTTTTGAAAAAAGTGTGTTTTGAACTGTAATTTGAGTGTAAAGCAGGAATTGTTCTTGTAGTTTAGCAGAATTGGTTCAGTGGGTTGGTGCATGAGTTACATGTTGTGGTCATTGTGTCTCAAGTACCAGTATTTGTGAGTAAACAATTGAGAAAAACTGTAATGGTGTGCATGGATAAATTATTTAGAATAAATAAAGCAATGTTCCATAAAGCCGAGGTCGCCAACTAGCGGACTCCGGTCCGATTCCGGACTGCGAGATGCGTCCATCCGGACCGCAAAGCCTTTTGACGTAATGAAATAAATAAATGCCAAATGCCATAAAAAATCAGTGCAGATTTAGAGATGAAGGCATTTTTTAGTACATAATATTTTTTGGTTACTGTTTGAATTTAGATATTTTGTACAGAACAACGACAAAATGAGATCAATTTTGTGAAGGATTACCTATGTTTGCTTTAACAATATGAACAGACATGTTTTGTCCATATGAGAACATATTATATTTTGTTCAATTAAGAAAAAATGCTATCTACACTAATTTCTTTAGTCTGGCAATAAACATAAATTATTGTTTTTAGGTCCGGACCTCGGCCAGTGAGGAGGGTTCATTTACTGGACCTCAAGCTATTTTAGTTGAAGACCCCTGCCATAAAGTAACAAGAATTGTCCATTTTAAGTTCACTTTGCAGCTCAAATAACAAACTGTTTTTACTGAAGAATTAATACAAAGAAATACAGGCTTCGCATTTGTGCTTCGTCTAATTGACAGCTTGATTTGCTCTGTAAATGCGCTTCTCTTTATCGTCTGTGGTCAACCATAGGCCGCAGATGCCGTCTGTTGGCTTTAAGGTGACCCTGATTATTCCTTTAGGGATCAGTGGCGAATGCTGGAATTCAGAGGTTTGCTGACAGACAAAGTATTTTTTCAGACAAAGTAAGAGTTGGAGAAACAATTATATATCAGTGCATTTTTTATTAGTGTTTATTTGTGTGTGTGTGTGTGTGTGTGTGTGTGTGTGTGTGTGTGTGTGTGTGTGTGTGTGTGTGTGTGTGTGTGTGTGTGTGTGTGTGTGTGTGTGTGTGTGTGTTATATTCAGGTTACGTGTACGTGTGACAGATGGCGAGTTGTTTCTTCATTTTACTCTCGAAATAACAAGATAATGAACCTCACCGTGCTATACTTCAAAAACATGGGGTTGGTAAGAATTTTGAAATGTTTATCATTGCATACCGCATACTGTTTAACACAAAAACAGTTGCCTGTATTTCCTGTATATACAAAAAATCGCCACCTATACCCTCGAATAGAGCATTATTTGAAGGGACAGCCATTTGTAGTGGTGTCCGAAACCATAGTGGCCAATGGCTGTCCGAATTCGCGGACTCGTTTTCATTCACACCTTCAAATGAACTAGTGAACTAGGGAATAGTGATTGAGGGTTTAGGGGGCGATTTCGGATTCCCGAGTGTCTTTTTTTAATGAATGATATTTCTGTGAATTTTCAGCATCATTACTCCAGTCACATGATCCTTCAGAAATTCTTTTTTTGCTCATTCTTTGATGAATAGAAAGTTCTAAAGAACAGCATTTATTTGAAATTGAAATCTTTTGTAACATTATAAATGTCTTTACTGCCACTTTTGATTTAATGCATCCTTGCTGAATAAAAGTATTAATTTCTTTAGGCCCTAAACTTTTGAATAAGTCTGTATTATGTCGTTTAAAAAAAAAAAATAGACGATACTGTTATCTTTCCAACATAAGCTTCACTTGCAGTTTGGGAGCTGAAAACCTGCTGCCCAGTCAAAGTAATGCTTAAATTTTTTCCCAGTTGAAATTATTGATGGAAAGCAAGACCATTTTTAGTCCACTTGCAACTAGTCATTATGATCCCTTTTTTGAGAGATTAGTTGCATTGAGGAAATTAATTTATTTAAACCGTGATATTCCCATCACTGTACCATGATACTGCCACATTACATTTTAGCATCCTGCTGGATAACACAGCCCTGTGTGAGTGTGTGTGTGTGTTGTTCTGAAAGTGTTAGTAGCATTGAATTGCTAATAGGGTATCAGCCCGCTAGAGACATAAAAATGAGTGATTTCCTTGCAGCCGTGAGGGGTCACCGCTCACAGGACGTCCCCCGATGATGAGTGGCCCCAAGCTGTGACCTGAAATACGCTCTCACCTGTGCATCCTCACACGAGAGTGTGTACATGCACATGGAAGTGTTTGTGATCCGTGTGTGCATGCAGACACCTGTGTCTATGTGCTATTATGTCATTGTCATCAATAATTTGATCTATTTAGCTCATGGACTGTTCATTTACTCTCATGCATTTCTGCCCAAATGTGTTCAGCAGTCAGATTAAACTAAAAGTAATGATGCTAAATGTACAGTAAACGCGTTAAAATAGAGTGCGCTGAAAAAATATGAAATAGGGAAAAATACCAACGCTCATATTATTTTAATTTGTAGTTAAAAATAAGCTGCAAACTGTTGATATTTGGTTATGCATAAAAATGTATATGCATATTTCATTAATAATGTGGGAAAACTTGGACCCACTTTATATTAGGTGGCCTTAACTACTATGTACTAACAATTTAATTAATCATTTGATACAATGCACTTATTGTGTACATACATGTTTTTACATTGTACTTACATTTAAAAAAAACCTGCATGTAATTACATCTGTAATTCATTTCTGTAGTTTCATTTGTAATTACACAGTCGACACTTCCCTTACACCTAACCCTACCCTTAAACTTACCCATACCAACACACCTGTCCCTAACCCTACCCGTATCCAGGGGCGTAGCTAAGGGGTGGCCATGGGTGGCCAGTGCCACCCCTGTTTGAAGCTTGGCCACCCCTCTGGCCACCCCTGTTGTGCAAGCTGAAAAGCACTTGACAATGACTAAGAGTTGACGTTAAAATCGCCGCTCTCACACAAACAGTCTGCGCAAAGTGCGCTATTCTGAACAGCTTCCCCCCAAAACCAGTTTGACGGTAACTTCGCCCTGCAGCGGATTCTTACGATTTTATTGGTCACGACAATCACAGTACTGACCAAACACTGATTCCTAAACCACCTGTCACTAGTACCTTAACCAATGAAATTAGCTGCAGGGCGGGGTTTCTGGTGAAGGGGTTCGCTTGCGCACTGTCTGAGGTTCTGTCTCTGTGTGACGGTATAAGCGAGCGGTAATATTTCAAGTTCAGCACAAGCCGAGTGAGCAACGCCTTACGCAAGAGGATACGGTGACAGAAGAATGGCGTTATCTTTCTCCTTGAAGAAAGGGCAGCTATCCCCCCACCTCTCTGTTAACTCTTTAGAAGCTTTGGCTAAAAAAGCTTTTCCTAGTGTAGTTTCAAAGATCCGCTGTGTATCAGCGATGTTGAGGTACTGCGAATGTTTCCTTAGCAGAAACACGTTAGGGTATGCATCGTCGTTAGTCGGGACTCAGTGGGACTGCTGCATGAATGGATATTGATTTGGGAAACGCAAGTAAAAAAAACAGTTATCAGTTTAAACTAAAGGTTTTGGACTCGACATAGTGTTCCTTACAACTTAACAAAGATCCAGCGATCCATGGATATTGACATGCAGCCAGGAATCATGTTTTCCTGACATTTATATGAGCCTGATTTCGATACATAAATATTGTCATGAATGGAAAATAAAAGTTTTATTCAAATTCTGAATATATCATATATATCATATATCAGATATGTTATATCGCCTAGATAGTGTGCAAAGAGCATTCCCTTTATAATCACTAAAAGCTGTCAGTCATTCAATGAACGTGATCTCAAGTTCTGTTATATTAATCAATTAATTTCTTACATGTCTACACTTGGAGTGTAGACCTTATTCAGAGCAGAGCCATGACAGGCTTGAACATCTGGAAAATGGAAAATTGGAAAATTTCCAGGTTTGAAAGTGAGGCTATGAGGGTAAGACGTACCATTTCAATGGCATCCGCTGTAAAAGGCTGTATAAAGCTCCTAAATCACTTATCATTTTCCACAGCTTTTTTGTCTACTGAAACATCTTTGAAATATATATTTTCAGTGTTTTATAAGCAGAACAATCCAAAAATACATTAAATAACAGTACAACCCACTGAAGAGATGTATGTCTATCCCCACAGCCTCACTTTCATACTAATTTCTTTCATAAAGAAGGCGCTGCTGTGAATAAGGTCCATTAGGTCTATTAGTGCATGTACAGACCTCGTCGCTGGACAAAAACTCAGGTGGTGAGTGGATTCTAACTTCAACACCTGTGATTGGCCATTGCGTTTTAGAAATCAACAAACATGTCTGTGACTGTGATTGGCTTCATTACTCACCAAAGCGAATACCCAGATGCGCATACTCTCTATTAATCATATAAATTAGCTAATGTTAGCTAAAGTTACTGCAAATGTTAGCAAGTTAATTAAAAAAAGGTACCACAAACATTACATATACACTTACATTATGACTGTCACTGTTGTATAAGTAGCTGTTTATATTAATAATAATACAATCGTTTCTTTGTCTGTTTGTCTGAACTGTAGAGAGCATGAAAAGGAAAGCAAAGGAAGATAGGGGGATACATTCCTTTTTTACAAAAAGGACTAGTACCATCAGAATTGAAAATGACAAAGAGGCAGGGGGAAATACTGATACAGAGAGGACAGTAGCAGTGGAAATGTCTGGTGCTAAGAGAGGCGATGAGGAAGCAGAGATTCAGTAACTTTTCTCTTTTTGTAATGATACTTTATCTGTTTTCTTAGGGCAACATTTTGTTTGGCAAAGGACAAAGCAGTAAGCATAAAAAGTTTGAGAATTTTGTTCATGTGTGAACGACTTGTTAATTTTGTTTAGGATTTTTTTTCTGACTTTAAGCTTTTTGTCTTTTTCCCTAAAATTATCAACATACAGTACATATTTGACTTATTTTGTATGACATTGTAAATAAAATTATAATTTTTTATTATTTTTGTTCGTTTGTGATCTATATTTTCTGTAGAATTTGCTTTGGTACAGCATGTCATAGTCAGTAGTAATTTTTTTGGCCACCCCAATAAAATCACTGGGTCTTACCTGGCCACCCCTGAAAAAATGTTCTGGCTACGCCCCTGCCCGTATCCCGCCTCAATATCAGCAAAGGTGTTTTGCAATACAATTTGAACACAGTAAGTACATTGTACTTATTTTTTGATGTAAGTACATAGTAGTTAATGCCACTTAAAGGCGGCATGAAATCAAATTTTACAATTCGTATTTTTATATTTAATATTGTAGTGTTTACTATAACTGATTTATCTGTGCACTTCATTATTTAAAAAAATAATAATTTACCCTTATAATCTTTAATCAAATATGTTAACTTTCCCTCCCCCATCGAAACAACCTATCTTCCTTCCCGGTCATGTGCTATGGCGCGAGGGCGGGGTTAACGCCCCATCTCGTTTCTGCACCGCCTCTCAGAAACCTGTCACTGATCGCAGCATGGTGGTTAGGTGCATTTTTCTCGGTGTACACAATACTTTCTTCAAGAAGGACTTGAGGCAAATAGAGAGAAATATATGAGAAATAAAAGCTTTTTTTATGTAAAAATTACTCAATATAGTCGGACGAACAGCTTGTCGTGACGGCTCGCACTGAGGAATGCAGCGTGTGTGATATTATAAGGGAGAGCTGAGAAAAAGCTTTACAGAAATAAAGCCATAAAAGACTTAAAATAAGTGAAATCTGTAGCATAAACCAGCGAAAAGTGAGGAAATATGTTCAGTAACATATGTAGAAAAGATTTAGAGAGAAAATACATTTATTTAAGAGATAGATCGAGTTTTTCCTCCACAAATAAGTGCAAACTTCAAATCTGCCTCCATTTTGTTAGCAACGCCCAACTTCCAACGATCCAATCCAACCCCGAAGGACGAAATCAAGCCTCGCCCTGCATTTTTTTCTAATTTCAGAAGCCGTTTCACTCGTATTTACGTCACAATAAGGAGAAATAGATGATCTCAACTTCCGTTTCATGCCGACTTTAATATAAAGCGGGGCCGAAAACTTTACAATAAAATCTCATTTGTTAACATTAGCTAACTGTGAGTAAAACCCTGGTAAACCCTACGTTAAGGGGACAAAATGTTTTTTGGTCCCCATGAGGAAAGCAGCTTATCAGTCATACTAAATTGTGTTTTTTGAAAATGTAAAAATGCAGAAAGCTTGTGATGGGTAGGGTAAGGGGATAGAATATTCAGTTTGCACAGTATAAAAACCATTACGCCTATGGAAAGTCCCCATAAAACATAAAAACACAACATGTGTGTGTGTGTGTTTGTGTGTGTGTGTCATCCCTCGCTCACAGGAAAAGCATTTGTAAACAGGGATTCCGTAAAGTGGAAGTCCTGTATAAATGATGCGGCGTCAGTGTTTTTGCCCAGAATTGTGCTGCAGTCATCAGTTATACAGGGCAGCTGTAAGTACAGTAGAACATGAGAGTAAACACTACACGCGTCCAGATTTATGCATTTACTATAGCATGTGTGTGTGCAGACAGGTGGATCGTTTGTCTTTATGACAGCACTTTTATGACAGTTATTATTATAAAACGAGCACCATAAAGCATAATTGAGCTCTGACAGCCGCATGTTGGTCTGTGAAGACGTGGGAGCAGTTTGTTGCAGTAACAGGCTGTACATTGAAGATAATGTTACTGTAATATATATTGAGGAACGATATAAATCAGAGACGAGATGTCTGGCAGTGCGGGGTTAAAATCTGTCCCTTGTGTGATTCTGTTCTGCGATAGTGTTGTCTGTGGTTGAGACATTGCAGTCTGCGACACTGTTTCTTTTTGGACAGTTTGTGGTTTATTGAGCATTTGATCTGAAATGTTGATCTGTTTACATCAATTAAACCCTCTTCTTACAAAAAAACCCAAAGTATTGACATGTATAAATTATTGACATAACGTTATTTAACTAAATAGTGTCATATTATAGTTTATTGTTAAACAGAACAAAAAGACTATTTGAATCAGTAATTCGATTATAGCTGTTGCAATGAACTAATCGTGAAAAAGTTTCAATTATAGCATTAAAGGTTTAGTTCATAACGTATCTCAAAGTCAAATATAAACAGGTCATTTCCATTCACTCTAACGCAGGGGTGGCGAACTCCGGTCCTGGAGGGCCACTGTCCTGCAGAGTTCAGCTCCAACCCTGATAAAACTCACCTTTCTGTAGCTTTCTAGTAACCCTTCAGACCATGATTAGCTTGTTCAGGTGTGTTTGATTAGGGTTGAAGCAAAACTATGCAGGACATTGGCCCTCCAGGACCGGAGTTCGCCACCCCTGCTCTAACGTGTACCCTTTTTTAGAGTCAACTTAAAATAAAAAAACACATTTCACTAAAAATATAAAACTATTTGTTTTATAGACTAAATAATTTAGGTGATTTTACATGATTTATTCAGGTAGATTGCATTAAAAAATCAAGCCTTAAAATCTACTCAAAAATAATATTGTTACCATCATTTTTTTAAGTAAGCAAATAGCACATAACATTTTTTACAGTGTACTAAATTAGGGAACACTTTATTTTACAGTGTCATTACACATGTTACATGTAGTTACTATAGCAATAACTATAAATTATGCATAATTAAATGCAACTAACCCTAAACCAATCCAAACCCTAATCCTATGTAGATGGGATAGTAAAATTAGCCCATGATTTACTCACGCTGACTGTCGGAAGCGAGTTATTTTAGTCTATAAAGTTTTAAATATGGATATTTTTCTTACACAAACGCATTGCTTCATTTCAGAAGCCCTTTATTAACCCCCAGAGCCATGTGAAGCAGTTATATGATGGATAGATGCACTTTCATGGACTTCAAAAATGACCCAACAATTCATTGCCATTATAAAGCTTGGAAGAGCCAGGACTGTTTTAATATAACTCTGATTTATTTGTCTGAAAGAAGAAAGTCATATACACCTAGGAAGGCTTGAGGGTGAGTAAATCTTGGGCTAATTTTCATTTTTGGGTGAACAAACCCTTAAAGTGTTCGATTATTACATTCAAAGCAGTGTGTAATATAGCTTTTTGTGAATGTAAAAGGTCTGCTAAGTATCAAATATCATAGTGCAGGACAAATAAAGTTATTGTCTCCTAAAAGAATAAAACGATTCTGAACTGCCGAAACCAGTCTCCAGTAATTCCAGTCTCACTTCCTGTACGAACCTAAACCATTCTCTGCTTTAAAAAAAAACCTTTGCACTTAAATGTGGGTAAGTTTCATAAAAATGCACATTTTGAACACTTTTTTTTTTTCAGACTAAAATGTGCATAAGCAATGCTTTTATTGCTTGTTTCTGCTTCTTCTTCACCTGTGTTTTGATCCTGAGATTCCAACCCGATCTCACAGCAATTTTACGAAGTGGCTAATTCGTACGAATTTGTACGGCCTCACTCGTACAAATTCATACGTTTTTTTGCGTTTGACGAGTTGCAAAATTGGAACGAATTTGTACAAATTACCTACCTCAAACCCTTCCCCTAACTGGGGTTTAGACACAACGTACAAATTCATACGAGTGAGGTCGTACAAATTTGTTCAAATTAGCCACCTCGTAAAATACGTACAAATTGGTCGTGAGATGGTGTTGGAGATTCTCTACTCTTCAGAAGATGCGTAATAGCGCCCCCTACCCTATAACAGTGAAAACACGGACAGCCAGAAAACTCTATCAATAGCGGAGAAAGAGTTGACAACATGTATGGTCATGTAAACAATGATGTCATGCACCATCTACTGGCCTGGCAGCAGAATACAGCACTTTTACGGGGATCGCTTTGACAATGTCGTCATCTGTACAGGAAAAACACAAAGGAAAAACATTTAAGTTTTTAGCACATCATATTTGTATTCACTAGACTGCATGCTTTGTAGATGCGTTGTTTGAGGTGGTTGCCAGGGTGTTGCTATGCATTTGTTCATGTGTTTGAGGTGGCTTCTAGGGTGTTGCTATGCATTTGTTCATGTGTGTTTAGGTGGTTGCCAGGGTGTTGCTATGCCAGGGTGTTGCTATGCATTTGTTTATGTGTTTGAGGTGGCTTTTAGGGTGTTGCTATGCATTTGTTCAGGTGTTTGAGGTGGCTCCTAGGGTGTTGCTATGCATTTGTTCAGGTGTTTGAGGTGGCTCCTAGGGTGTTGCTATGCATTTGTTTGTGGTGGCTCCCAGGAGGTTGCTATGCATTTGGTCATGTGTTTAAGGTGGCTCCGAGGGTGTTGCTATGCATTTGTTTGTGTGTTTGAGGTGGCTCCTAGGGTGTTGCTATGCATTTGTTCAGGTGTTTGAGGTGGCTCCTAGGGTGTTGCTAGGCATTTGTTCAGGTGGCTCCCAGGAGGTTGCTATGCATTTGGTCATGTGTTTGAGGTGGCTCCTATGGTGTTGCTATGCATTTGTTCAGGTGTTTGAGGTGGCTCCCGGGGTGTTGCTATGCATTTGTTTGTGTGTTTGAGGTAGCTCCTAGGGTGTTGTTATGCATTTGGTCATGTGTTTGAGGTGGCTCCTAGGGTGTTGCTATGCATTTGTTTGTGTGTTTGAGGTGGCTCCTAGGGTGTTGCTATGCATTTGTTCATGTGTTTGAGGTGGTTCCCAGGGTGTTGCTATGCATTTGTTCATGTGTTTGAGGTGGTTCCCAGGGTGTTGCTATGCATTTGTTCATGTTTTTTGAGGTTGTACCAATTCGTTCAAATTAGCCACCTCGTAAAATACGTACAAATTGGTCGTGAGATAGCGTTGGAGATTCTCTACTCTTCAGAAGATGTGTAATAGCGCCCCCTACCGTATAACAGTGAAAACACGGAAAGCCAGAAAACTCTATCAATGGCGGAGAAAGAGTTGACAACATGTATGGTCATGTAAACCCGTTTTCACAAATGCAATCATGTGGATACAACGATGATTAATTAAAAATGGTTCCTTGTACTGTTGGTTATTGGTTTGCATGTAAAGCGGGATTTCAATAATGGTTTTGGGCATTCATTTACACAACAACAACGTTTTGGGGGCCTGAAAATGCACGCTTTGTAAAACAGGTTTTTAAAGTGCACTTTTTTGAAAACAATATCTTCTCCATGTAAACCAAAAATGCCAATTTGTGAAAACGGTGATGTCATGCGCATACGTATTACGTGTTCAGTCTATAGGCGTGTAGTGTTTCTTTACAAAGTGACATCGCCATCTAGTGGCCTGGCAGCAGAATACAGCACTTTTAGTCGTGTGAACGGGGATCGCTATGACAATGTCGTCATACAGGAAAAACACAAAGGAAAAACATTTCAGTTTTTAGCAAATCATATTTGTATTCACTAGACTGCATGCGTTGTAGACGTGTAGCATGCACAAAGCTCTTGAATGTGACATGCTCCTACTTCTGAAGTGAGAACCTTGCGACTAGCACATGTAGCCTGCATAATATATGATGCTGCTATTGACACCACAACCTGTGCTGAATACTGCTAATGGAAAGGAAAAACGGCTCAATGTTCTCAATTCACCTCCCATTGGCGAGTGTGGCACAACATTTATTTTGGACCCCTGGGTGAAACGAAAGCAATCCTGTTTTGGAACGGAGAATGGTTTGTGAGAATCAAACCCTTTTTGAATTCCGTGTAGGCGTGCAGGGTTGTATTGTGTGTTGTTATTGTGTATTGCTCCTGTACAGCTCGTCTCCTAAGTGAGCGATAGGTCCCCATTAGCACTGATGTTGACTTCCTGTCGTGGCTGTGGCCCGTCTCACCCGCTGCTTCCTGTTGCGACGCAACCCCCTGTGTGCCGTCGCTGTGACAACTCCATACAGGAGAGTCTTTCATCACCACTGCCACAGCGATGTCGCCATGGGCAACCACACAACTCACCTGCTGTACCCGTCTCTGTACATCTTCATTTTTCTCACTGCTCGCTCCTGCTCTCCTCGCCCTCCCCTTTTTCCTTGCCAAGATTTGCTATTGCTATTTTACATTCAACTAATTTTTACTTGCAAGTTAGTCTAAATGTTCATTGTTTTTATTCATAATTGTTTATTTTTGTTCTTCTTTTGTTGTAATTGGGTTTGTTGAGTTTTAGTTAAGTAATTTAAAACTGCATGTTTATATTTACTGAGGAAAATGTGGTGTTTGCCACAGGGCTAGGTGGTTCCCAGGGTGTTGCTATGCATTTGTTCATGTGTGGTTTCCAGGGTGTTGCTATGCATTTGTTCAGGTGTTTGAGGTGGCTCCTAGGGTGTTGCTATGCATTTTTTTGTGTGTTTGAGGTGGCTCCTAAGGTGTTGCTATGCATTTGTTCATGTATTTGAGGTGGTTCCCAGGGTGTTGCTATGCATTTGTTTGTGGTGGCTCCCAGGAGGTTGCTATGCATTTGTTCATGTGTTTGAGGTGGTTGCCAGGGTGTTGCTATGCATTTGTTCATGTGTTTGAGGTGGCTTCTAGGGTGTTGCTATGCATTTGCTCATGTGTTTTAGGTGGTTGCCAGTGTGTTGCTATGCATTTGTTCATGTGTTTTAGGTGGCTTCTAGGGTGTTGCTATGCATTTGTTAATGTATTTAAGGTGGTTGCCAGGGTGTTGCTATGCATTTGTTCATGTGTTTGAGGTGGCTTTTAGGGTGTTGCTATGCATTTGTTTGTGGTTGCTCCCAGGAGGTTGCTATGCATTTGTTCATGTGTTTGAGGTGGTTGCCAGGGTGTTGCTATGCATTTGTTCATGTGTTTGAGGTGGCTCCTAGGGTGTTGCTATGCATTTGTTCAGGTGTTTGAGGTGGCTCCCATGGTGTTGCTATGCATTTGTTCAGGTGTTTGAGGTGGCTCCTAGGGTGTTGCTATGCATTTGTTCATGTGTTTGAGGTGGCTTTTAGGGTGTTGCTATGCATTTATTCAGGTGTTTGAGGTGGCTCCCGGGGTGTTGCTATGCATTTGTTCAGGTGTTTGAGGTGGCTCCTTGGGTGTTGCTATGCATTTGTTCAAGTGTTTAAGGTGGCTCCTAGGGTGTTGCTATGCATTTATTCAGGTGTTTGAGGTGGCTCCCGGGGTGTTGCTATGCATTTGTTCAGGTGTTTGAGGTGGCTTTTAGGGTGTTGCTATGCATTTATTCAGGTGTTTGAGGTGGCTTTTAGGGTGTTGCTATGCATTTATTCAGGTGTTTGAGGTGGCTCCTAGGGTGTTGCTATGCATTTGTTCATGTGTTTGAGGTAGTTCCCAGGGTGTTGCTATGCATTTGTTCATGTGTTTGAGGTAGTTCCCAGGGTGTTGCTATGCATTTGTTCATGTGTTTGAGGTAGCTCCTAGGGTGTCGCTATGCATTTGTTCATATGTTTGAGGTGGTTTCCAGGGTTATGTGATATATGGTTGGTCTTCTGAGCAGTTGCTAGGGCGTCACTAGGTGGTTGCTAGAGTGTTTTGGGTGTTTGCAATGGGTTTCAAATGCTATTATTATCAGTATATGTATTATGTATGTCTTACTATTATTATGAGTGTGTTTAGCTCATTGCTATGCAATTGCTAGGGTGGTCTAGTTAATTAATTACATGTTGTTATATGGTTGCTAGTTTATTCTGGGAGGTTGCTAAGGTGTTTGGGATGGTTGATATGTGTTTGTTAGGGTGTTCTGCTAGGGCATCGCTAGGTGGTTGCTAGGGGTATTTTGGGTGGTTGCCACAGGGTTGCTAAGGTGTTTTGAGTGTTTTATAGTGCATTGTTAAGCAGTTTGCTGGGGGTTCTAAGTGGTTGCTAAGGTATTGCTAGGTGGCTGATATGGTGTTCTCATAGTTGCTTGATAATATATTAATGCTATAATGTTCTGGTCTCTTGATATATCTCAGGCGACAGGCCCCTCTTTCATTGTAAGTTTGTGTGCTTTTTTAAAAGTGCTCAATGATTTCCAAGGTGTTTCTATGCATTTGTTCAGGTGTTCTAGCTGTTGTCTAGGTGGTTCATAGCACATTGCTGTGTGGTTGCTATCGTGTTCTAAGTGGTTGCTAGGGCATCACTAGGGTGTTTTGGGTGGTTGCCATGGGGTTGCTAAGGTGTTTTGAGTGTTTTATAATGCATTGCTATGTGGTCTCGTGGGGTTGCTGTGTGGTTGCTAGTGTGTCCTGACTTGTTGCTAGGGCATAAATCCCATCACTTAGTAAATTCTTAGCACACCTCGCCCTCAACCAGCTATATGATTTTGAGAAATCATTCATGCCTGGAGCACAAATGGTCCTGGATGAGTTTTGCACTGAAGTTTAATACTTCTATTTCTCTCTTTCTGTCATTCAGTCTCTCTGTTTGTTTGCCTGGTTTATTATACCGTGTTCCTGGTCCGTGGCCTGTCGGCTTTGATTTTGAGGAGGTGCTGTGATTTCCTGTTGTCGAGGGGAGAGTCACGTACAGGATGCATAATGCTGTCGTGATCTGATCAGCTTTCATTCTCGCCCTTATCAGATTACAGGTTTTAAAGCTGCTCCACACAAAACATCTCAGTGTCAACTTATGAGATGTGTAAGACTGTCTTTCTCTCTTGCCGTCTTCACACGCTCATCTTCCTCCTCACATCAGACACTAAACAAATGCAAATGTGCGTGTTTGGGCCTTTCTGTGCATCACAGCACACGCTTCGTATTCATGAAAGACACAATGAGTTTGTGCCTCTGTGCTCGAGGAAAAAGGCATCTAACGAATTCATAAACATCCATCTTTAAGAGTGAACCGTAATGACGAGAAAATGCAATGAAGAGAGAAGTTTTGACGGATATTAAGAAGTGAACAGTGCATGCAGAGATGGAGCGATGGAACAAAGCAGGGTTAAACAGATGGTACAGACCTCATCTAACCTCAGAAGAAATCTGATTGCTCAGAGGTTGCTCTGTTTAACTCGCTATTGGGATTCTTTAAAGTGTCATTCTTTGTTTCTCTTAAAATTCCTTTGAACAAATGAACAGGAAATAGACAAATCAGTATGGCTGCGTGATTAATCACAATAAACCGAAATCACGCTTTGGCTTAGTGGGATTATCATATGGCTGCAATTTATTAAATATATATTGTCACGCTCGACTACGGGAAGAGAGGAGACACCAGACACGAGGATCCCAGTGAGGCAGCTTCTGTCCCTAGTGTAGGCGATGTAATCCGTCATCTCGCTGAAGTGTCAGTGCGTCACCTGCCCGCATTCTCCACCAAATGTCACGCTTGACTACGGGAGAACAGACACGAAATACAGTGAAGCGTCGCCCCAGAGGGCGTCTTTATTCTTCCAAACAGTGCAAAATTTGGTGCAATCAAACTCAGTCTTTGTGTTTTGTGCCGGTGAAGTGTTCTGTAGTGTGAAGTGCAGTTCCCCCTTGCCCCGCGAAGAGAGGGAAGTTTAGCCAACTTAGCTGTGTGATCAACACTCACTTGGGGAAGTCAATCACTCTCTAGGCAAAGAAAAGAGACCTGCTCTCCCCTGTTCTTCCTGGCTGGAGCTTATGCTGCCTTCCAGGCAGGTTTTTGGGCCCGTAAGTTAGGACTTCAAACCACCACTTATGACTTTGTAGCGTTCCAGGCAAAGTCACGCCAAACTGCCTGAGCGGTAGCTAGATGTAAATAAAGAATGGCGGACCGTACGGAGCTTATGCTCATTTACAATAATTTCTATCACCAAAGGTGCTTACTCCTTGCTTATTTGAGGGAAATAGAGGAGAAAAACAGCACATAAGGCAAGAGAAGCTGTTATAACTTTTACGTTAAATGTATATTTGAAAATGCATTTGGTATTAATTTATTCTTGCACTCAATGGACTGAAAACTAGCTAGCGCTAGAGAAGCTGCTGATAATGCATAACATTTGCGGATAAATAACGTAAGAGCAATACCTTATTTGAATAAACTATTTGTTTTTTAATGTACGACTTTCATAAACGTCGCATTTGTAGGGGCTGCCATTGTTGTTTTGCAGGCTATGTGACGTCAGTGCGTAACTGGGTGTACAACGATCTGGTACATGTTCACCGGTAGGAAGTCACGGGTTTGACTGCCATTCCAGTGCACTTTCACGGGTAGAAGGTTGGAAAAAAACGGGTTACGGGTTGCCTGGAACGTGGCATTATATCTCTCTCTGTGTGTTTGAGATTGCCTCATGGCCATCACCTGGGACTGCCAGGTGTTGCCATGATTACCGTATATATTAGGGGTGTAATGGTACAGAGAAGTTACAATACGAAACATTTTCACACTTTAGTTTTGGGTCCAATTCTCACTATTAACTAACTATTAAAGGGATAGTTCACCCAAAAATGAAAATTAGCCCATAATTTACTCACCCTCAAGTCATCCTAGGTGTATATGACATTCTTCTTTTAGACTAATAAAATCTGAGTTATAATACCAAAGTCCAGGCTAATCCAAGCATTAGAATTGGATTCATAGTTGCTCTGTTTTTGAAGTCCATAAAAAGTGCATCTGGCGATTATATAACTGCTCCACGCGGCTCTGGGGTGTTAATAAAGGCCTTCTGAAGTGAATCAATGCGTTTGTGTAAGAAAAATATCCATATTTAAAACTTTATCAAGTAAACTTTCGGCCGACCGCCTTCCCTGTTCAATTTATGGAAAAATTGTTGAAAGTTCCCCTGCCGATCGAAAGACTAACGCGACCAGGTAGGCTCGTCATGACGTCATGTACGCTGAGTTTCACTTTCAACATTCAAGACTTTTCCACGGAAAACATGTCGATTATTAACACCCCGGAGCCGCGTGGAGCACGTTATTTGACGGACAGATGCACTTTTTATGGACTTCAAAAACAGAGCAACTATGAATAAAATTCTAAAGCTTGGATTAGCCTGGACTTTTGTAATATACCTCCGATTATATTCGTCTGAAAGAAGAATGTCATATACACCTAGGATGACTTGAGGGCGAGTAAATCATGGGCTAATTTTCATTTTTGGGTGAACTATCCCTTTAACTATGACTTTTGCCTCAATAAACTCCTAATTACTGCTTATTAATACACTCTAAAAAAAAAAAGGTTCTATATGGCACCAAAAATGGTTCTTCGTCGTAATCATAGAGGAAGCACTTTTGGTGCTATATAGCACCATATCTTAACATGTTATGCATATGGTAGCGGTGCTATATAGCACCTTAGTTAGCGGTGCTATATAGCACCTTAGTCAAAGAACCGGTGAAGAGCCTCTGAAGAACCGCTGAAGAACCACTGAAGCACCAAAATTGGTGCTATATAGCACTAAAAAAGGTTCCCCTATGATTACGAGCCAAGAACCATTTTTGGTGCCATATAGAACCTTTTTTTTTTAGAGTGTACGTAATTAATTAATATTAGTTTTTCTTTTATTACTCCCACCAAATGGCACTAATCTGCCTTCATTGGCATTGTCTCTATTTTAATATGAAATACTTCATAAATATTAATTAGTACCATGAAATGCTCTCAAAATAAAAAATATTATTGAACAAAAATATATTACATTGATTTGACTGAAAATAAAAAAAGTTACATTTATGCACTTTTAACCGCAAACAACAATACCAGAGGGTTTTAACGTCTGGAGTTAGTCCCTTAAAGGAACACGCCAACTTTTTGTGACTTTAGCTTATTCACCGTATCCCCCAGAGTTAGATAAGTCCACACATACCATTCTCATCTCCGTGCGTGCCATAACTGTGTCTGACGCACCCACCGCTAGCCTAGCTTAGCACAAAGACTGGAGGTAAACGTCTCCAGCTAGCCTACTGCTCAATAAGTGGCAAAATAACAGCAAAATTTTCTTTGTGTAATTTTAAATTGTGATGTTTATAGTTACATCGTGTACTAAGACCGACGAAAAATTAAAAGTTGATTTTTCTAGACCGATACGGCTAGGAACTATTCTCTCATTCCTGCGTAATGATCAAGGAACTTTGCTGCCGTCCCATTAGTGCAGTGGCGCAATGATATTACGCAGAGCCTGAAAATAGTCCCCAGCATGCTCTCTGTGCAAGCAGGTTGTTATGTCGGTTATGTTTAGGAAAGTTAGCCTATTTTCAGGCGCTGCGTAATATCATTGAGCCGCTGCACCAATGGGATGGCAGCAAAGTTCCTTGATCATTACGCAGGAATGAGAGAATAGTTCCTAGCCAACTTTTCATTTTCCGTCGGTCTTAGTACATGATGTAACTAAACACATCACAACATGTAAAAAGGAAAATGTTGGCGTTATTTTGCCACTTATTGAGCAGTAGGCTAGCTGGAGCCGTTTACCTCCAGTCTTTGTGCTAAGCTAGGCTAGCGGTGGGTGCGTCAGACAGAGTTATGGCACGCACAGAGATGAGACTGGTATGTATGGACTTATCGAACTCTGGGGGATACAGTGAATAAACTAAAGTCACAAAAAGTCAGCATGTTCCTTTAAATTATCATTCCAAGTGTGTGTGAAACACAGCAGCGTTCTAGCGTCTCGCGTGTTAAAAGTGAAAGTGAATAGCAGCTCGGGTCATTTCATGAGAAATGTGTGAGTTCATATTGCGATCTCTGACTTGACTTTTGATCGCTGACTGTATCTTTAAGGCATTGTTGAGATCTCATCTGGAGGTTGTTCTCAGGAGAAACATCTCAGAAGCGGGAGACAGTTCAAAGTTCTCAAATGTCATGTCTTCCGATTTCGGATCTCACATGCAAACTCAAAGCACGGCAGATGCACTGAAGTCATGAGACGGGGCTGACGCTGAAATGACTGGTGTGAGCGCAGGTGTATGCGAGTGGCTGCAGTCTCTCGCGGCCCATGGGCTTGTTGGGAGTCTCTGAGCTTCAGTGTCTCTGACAGCTGTGAATCCAGAAGCGAGACGGCACGCTCCTATCCTGCTCCTCTGCTTGTCTCTGTGTTACACCTCCACATTAACCTTTCTTTCTTCCTCTCTCTCTCTTTCTCTCCCGCAGATGACACGGCCTATTCAGGTGAAGCCAGCTGACAGCGAGAGTCGAGGAGGTAAAGAGATTTCATTTCTACCTCACTTTATTGCTCCACACTCATTTATTTTCTTTTTCTCACTCACTCGCTTTCTCTTTCGGCCGCTGTGTGCCGGTGATATTAGCTTTGACTGGAAGTGTTCTCACTCTGTTCGGGGCTCTACTTTATTTGATTAGATTTATTTCATTGTTGGGTTTTTTTTTTGGCACTTTTAATTGACAGGGCACAATGATTTAGGAAACATGGGTTGAATTTGAATTTGCACACAAAAGCATTTTTACTGTAAGTATAGAACAGATGGACATCTTTGGTAGTTGCACAGTTTTTTTTCCAGGTTCTCACACCATTCAAGATGTTGTATCAAGATGCTGCACTTTGTAACAATACTTTCACACTTATAGACCAATCATAGGAAGCAGATGCATATTGAGCATATTAATGTTTATGGAAGCATTTTTTACTGCTGTTTCCAGCTAGCCTACATAACTGACGACAAACCTTTTGTCTCAAGATCCCTCCGTTCTGCACTGTAAAAAATATGATCAATAAGTTATGACAGCATATGTTTTTGCTCATTAACTCATCAAAGACAAGCAATATTCTACTTTTTTAAGCTAAGTTTCTCAAGTTATACAAGATTCAACTCGTTTTTTAAGTCAGTTTAATGTATTTAAGTTGAAATTACTTAAACTTTCAAGTTGATTGTACTTACAAATTCAAGGCAGCATTTTTTGTACAGTGTGGATCTATGTGATCTATCTACAATGCACAAAAAACCTTTATCTTAAAACAAATTAAGCTTGAAAAGCAAAATTGTATGAGATATTAATACTTGTTTTCATCAAATTAAATAAATTGAATAATTTGATAAACACGGACAAAATTCAATAACACGTTACCCTTCATATTTACATGGATCGTGGAAGCCCCGGGTTACTTTTGAGGTCTGATAATATGACATACATAGGCTATAGGCACATATTCATGCAAAATTAATCATTAAAAAATCGCACTCTCCATTCAAACACACACAAGATCTTATTCCTAATTGACAATGATTTCGCTATGTCTATTAAACCTTTGAAAGTACGTTCACACGGAATATTTAATCCTGCTTTTGCACTGATCCAGAGAGAGCAGCGCTCATGTAAGCTGTATGTTTGAAACTGTCTTTTCAACTACACTGTATTGCTATCTTTTGCAAACATCAAATAATAATGAAAGTTCTGCGAGTTTATAGTCTGAATATATACACTGATGTTGCAGCAGTGATCAATTCAGTATGAGTAAATGACCTTTGAAACTAAATATTGTATCTATTACATTGTTATGCCAGTAGGTGGCGACTAGTCGCTGTTAAAATGTATTTGATGTGTCACTGAATCATTCATTCAAAAGATTCAAAAACAAGCCTTCATTCATTGGATTTTTTGCATAATGATTTAATTTATATTCATATTTTTAAAAGACTCCTTTATAACATTTTAGTCATTTATAAATAGACTCATTCCTCCCATATATGTATGTGTGTGTCCGTCCACATGGATGGCATTACCAGAAATCTTCGACATTATGGGGACATGTTTTGGTCCCAATGAGGAAAACAGCTTATAAATCATACTAAATTATGTTTTTTTGAATGTGAAAATGCAAAAGGTTTTGTGTGATGGGCAGGTTTAGGGGTAAGGTTAGCGTAAGGGGAGAGAATACAGTATAAAAATGTCAATGGAAAGTCCTCATAAAAAATGGAAACGTGTGTGTGTGTGTGTGTGTGTGTGCTTGTTTATGTGATTTATGAGGACACAAATTTGTATAATGACATGGGTATTACACTGGTATTACAACATCAAGGTGTTTTATGAGGACATTTCAAATGCTTTAAAACGCTTTAAAAACATATTAAACAATGTTTTATTAAAAATGTAAAAATGCAGAATGTCTCCTGTGAGGGTTAAGTTTAGGGGCAGGGGCAGTGTAGGGGGATAGAATATACAGTTTATACAGTATAAAAACCATTACGCCTATGGAGAGTCCTCATAATGCTGTTGCACCAACATGTGTGTGTGTGTGTGTGTGTGTGTGTGTGTGTGCGTGCGTGTGTGTCCAGGTAAATCCTATGTTAATGAGGACAAAATGTTGTGGGGACATTTTTTGGTCCCAATGAGGAAAACTTATAAATCATACTAAATTATGTTTTTTGTTTTGTTTTTTATTTGAAAATGCAGAAAGTTTGGTGTGATGGGTAGGTTTAGGGGATAGTACAGTATAAAAATCATTATGTCTATGGAAAGTCCCCATAAAATATGAAAACCCAATGTGTGTTTGCATCTGTGTGTGCAAATTATGCCAGGATTCTGCTTAATACAAAAACATTTTTTTTTGCTAATAATATTAAGAATAATAAACTTTTTACTAATTTACATTCAAAAGATATATTTTCTCTGAAAACAAGTCTTATTATTTTATACAATTGTGTTTCTCAGCTAAATGCATTGTTTCAAGGATATTTTGACTAGAAAACAAGATAATACTGATTAAGGAATTTTATATTTAACGCACTGAGCGTGTCCGCTCCGCCAGTCTCTCTGTCTGTTCTGGGTATTAATTTTGGTTAAAGTGATTGGGTTATTGAGTGCAGATGTGTGCACAGACCTCGTCCTGCTCCTGCCAAGTGCATTAGCATAAGACTGTAAATGAAATAGTCATTCGATCTGCTGCTGTGACGGTGGGCCCAGGGGTCCCAAGGCTCGGCCTGCTTTTCTTAAATATACAAGCTGGAGTGAGGCGGGCTCGAACGCACAATCAATAAAATAGAGCCTTCTCTCTCTCTCTCTCTCTCTCTCTCTCTCTCTCTCTCTCTCTCTCTCTCTCTCTCTCTCTCTCTCTCTCTCTCTCTCTCTCTCTCTCTCTCTCTCTCTCTCTCTCTGTAGCTTCTCTGTGTTTGTCAAGAGGCAAACGGACATGCCACGTATCCGCATGTGTAAAAATGCATGACCACAAACAGATAGATGAGATGACACTTTACTTGAACAAGTGTGTGTTTTCAATGTGACGTGACATTTCTGAGCTAACACGAGACGGATATCTCAGTCTCACTGACATGGCGTCGTGCGTTTG